>CAHIKZ030001052.1:477500-520000 GCA_903632075.3 Acanthosepion pharaonis
CTCTTTCTCATTTTTTTCACTCTTTCTGGGATGCTACAAATTTTTGATCTGTAGTCTCTCTCTCTCTCTATATATATATATATATATATATATATATATATATATATATATATATATATATATAAACTGTAATCGGTAAAGAGATAGTGCCAAAATCTAACCCTACCAAACCTGCCAAAGTAAATTGTATATATATTTCTCCGCATGTATTTATAATAGAAAAAAGCGGCAAGAAAAGATGAGTTGGCCTTGCAGCAAATGATAAGTCTTACTCAAGATAATTATAATCGCACTTATCTTTCAAATGTTGGTTTGATTTTTTATATGCGATCACCTGATCATAAATCCCAGAATTAATTACTTAGTTGAAAAACGTTATTTCATGCCGGGGATCTGGTAAGACCGTTAAAAGGTGGTTTAAATCCATCATTCTGTCAGCGCCCAACCACCATTTGTTAACTGCAACAACATTCTGCAGGTAATTTTTCTCAGTTCCACCAATCAATGCATATATATATATTTCTGAAGATTTAAATGCCATCTTAGTAGATTACCAGGTCCTTGCTAGCCAAACAATGATTCATTGTATACCTGACCATATTTTCCAGTGCCCCAAATGTCTTGCAGATAACGAGTCAACTGCCACTATACCATATATAGACAGCGTGGTCATAGAAATCACACCTTAAGCGATCTCAAGGTAGTATTGAGTTCTATGTCAACACTATTTATATATACATAAGCTCTATCCCCGATAAGAGCGCCCAAAACCTATAAATATAGCACATTCTTGAAGGGAAATGTCAAATTTTTGCCAGAGGGTTACATAGTATTTCATTTAGAGATATCATATAATTCTTAGAGAACTGAATTTATTTACAGATATCATATAATTCTTTAAGAATTATATATCTGTAAATCAACACAATTTTCTATTTTAGTCCTTGACGAGTGGGTACTATTTCTGCGAGATTCTGAGTCAGAAAGTTAAGTGAGAATTTTATTTGTTTACTATTAATTTTCTAATTTCTTAATATTGTGCAATTTATTTACAAAAGCGATCGATGATTTTTTTTTATTTCAAAATAAAATCTTCAACTCGAATCGTGCTCTCCTAGCTACTGACGTGTTTAGTGTTATATATATATATATATATATATATATATATATATATATATATATATATATATATATATATATATATATATATATATATAGTGTGTGTGTGTGTATATATATATATATATATTCAGGCAAGGTGGAGTAATGGATAGAGGCTCGGATTGAGTTCGAATTCCAGTCGATTTCATTACATTCACTTACATGCTAATACTCTTGGGAAAGGTATGAATCTTCTTTTCTCTTCAGCTATGGGTAAATAGCAGGACAGACTGGGTTCTTTAGCTTTGGATGGTAACTGGTCTAGGAGAAGGGCAACTCTGGTCGTTTGGAGACCTTGTGGCACGTAGTGCATCAGGTGGCTGTATTCGGCCCTTCAAAAGGTGTGGCTGGTTCTTTCACCACTATAATCGAATCTCATGTGCTGGTGTCGGGTTGTCTGTTCCTAGGAACTGAGTTGCTTGACCCTCATACATCGAATTCGACGGGAGAGTCGAGTATATTTAGAATAAAGGTATCTTTTTAAAGTATTGCTTACATTAACTTTTCTTTTTTTATCACAAGAGAACGGATGTCGGTGTTCAATGTATGTGCACTCCCAAAGATCTATTGGTCATACATATCTTTATGGCTTACAGCCACATCAAGTTGAAACACTGGTTCACGTACGATTACCGAAGTTAAGCTACATCGAACCTGGTCAGTACCTAAGTGAGTGACCACTTGGGAATAACAGGAGGTTTAAACTTGGATGTGTGGTTGGTGTAATGGATAATGGCTCGGAATTATGAATCAGACAGCCGAGTTCCAATTCCAGTTGGCCTTGTAAAATTCTTTTATGCGTAAATACCCATGAGAAAGGTATGAATCCATATCTTCTCCCTCAGCTATGCGTTATTTAGTAAGACCACTATCACGAAACTGTTATTATCTAAAAAAAATGCGTAGAAAATGTTCAGATTCTAGCAATAAATAACCCGTAGAGGCTGATATTACGCCAAACAAAAACAGCTAACCAACAAATATTTATGAAGGCGAGTGTATATTTCGACTGTCTCTTATATGTACACTGCCTCTAATGGACTTTAGAAGGTTTTTGTACTTTCTGTTGTTGTTAAGGGGGTGAAAAAATACGGCTACCGGATGCAAAATACACTTGAGGAAGGTCTAAGAACACATCGGCAGGATAAATAAGGACACACGAGTAGGTTAAAAATAAATGAATGATGATAATAAACTAAATATAATTATAATTGTAATTTCTTGGAAAATACACAGAATAACATTTCTCTCTCTCTCTCTCTCATATATATATATATATATATATATATATATATATATATATATATATAACGGATGTAACTGCAGAATTGTCTAAATCTTGTAACAGCATATTTGCCCAATTGTTAGATTCAGCTTTGAACCGTTGTACCTTAGAAATGATCAAAGAAATCTTATTCGAATTCTCCGAGGTTTGCACATCCCTATTAGACTCTACTTTGAACGATAAGATTGTATTTAGTTGAAATGATGATCCCTTTTGCTTTTGTGACCTCCTTATTCAGTTTCTTTCTCTACTGTTCTCTCTTTGTAAACCTCATTCACCGTTCCCTTGATGGTTCTTGAATGGACTTTGAAGATGGAAGTCAGGGTATGAATGTTGGTACCATTACTGAAGGCTTTAACGATCTTTTTCCTCTCACCATTGCTCAGTTGGGAAAACATAGTCGGGCTGATACAAAACGATTTTAACCTGTTCTTTTTCTAACTTAATAACACACAGAATTTTTCAGTGATTCTTACCACAAATGGTGTCAAGTTGGCTAAACGTGTTATCTGAAGGTTTGAAAAAAAAGAAACTCAATTAGTTTAGTGGTTTTTTAGATATTGAATATTTTGTGGGATGGCTAATTATCCCATACTGTTACACGATTTGGACAATTTTGCTGTTACACCCGACATATATATATATATATATATATATATATATATATATATATATATATATATATATATATATACAAAAGAGACATCTCTAAACATATCCATTCACGAGTGTAAAAGCTATTTACAGGCGTTTTCAAATGCAGTAACGCAGGGACGTACACAGTGAATGATAATCATACGAAACGTTTTGACCGAAAATATTGCTGTCGAAAAAAAAAAGTGAACTGCAGATGAAAGTCTCGTTGTCTGTGTTTCCATACTCGAATTGTTTGCTCTAAAAAATATCTGGTGCCATTTTGACGATTACAAAGAAAACATCTTAAAACCTTCGTTGAAGCGCATTAAAAAGGACATAAGAAATGACGCACTCCAGTTGATAAAATACAACGTAACAGGAGTGAAAGGTACACAAGAATTGATAAAGAATATCGGCACAGAAGGGTGGAGTCAGTCATGGCTCATTTGAGATGCACGTCGAATTAAATGTATTGAGGCATATCAGCAATTCAATTAGATCGGTTCATCAGACTGGTAAAGTCATTCTGAATATATATATATATATATATATATATATATATATATATATATATATACACACACACACACACACACACACACATATATATATATATATATATATATATATATATATATATATATCATAAGACGAAATGAAAAGAAAACAGCAAAAAGTATCATTTCAAGAATTAACAATCACATACATTAAAACAGGCAAGTTTCTATTGGGTCATCCGAATGTGAATAAAAGACTGATTTTAACGAAGAGGTGAAATTGGTGGGATTAAATTTTTCTGACCAAGTCAGAAACTTCGTCCACTAATGAAATGCATCACCATCAGGACCATTCCATTTCTCCATTATATATATATATATATATATTATAATTTTTTCATATAGACAAAAACAATTTACTCACTACAAAGATGCAACTTTGTTTCGGTGCATTTAGTTGCACCTCGACTGGTGAGAACCAAAGTGGTTACGAACAATTCCGCGAACAATTCAAACAGAATTGTTCATGACCATTTTGGTTCTCACCAGTTGAGGTGCAACCAAATGCACCGAAACAAGGTTGCAATGAGTAAATTATAATAAATAATTATTGCTCTACTCTCGGTATTGAGCGCTCTTTTGAATTAATGCTGTGAATGCTGGAATTTAGATATTATATTCGTTCTTATTACATTCGTATATATATATGTATATATATATATATATATATATATATATATATATATATATATATATATATATATATATATATATATCGGGCGGCATTGAAAGTAGTTCCTGCGGACGGTTCTTGATTGGGCTTTCTTCACAATGGTTAGAGTAGATGCAATAGGCAACAATAAACTAAAGAAGAACTCAAAATTGAACGCTGCATTTAAGTATTGCATTAATATTTAAGCTTACCTTTTAAACGTTCAACGATGATTCTTCTGCCGCCACTTAATTAAAAGACAATTTGATGTATGTAGATCCTTACTTTCCGTACAAACAATTATTTTTATTTCACATGTGACTTTCGCTGGATTTCACAATTAATTTCGATTATTCCCAAATTTGTTTCCCAGTTATAAAAATTGTTTTCATAGAAAATTCGTCGGAAATTAATGAAAATTTGGGAATTCCAAATTTGCAGGATTGCGGGCTCGGATTCGGCCTGGAATGTTTTTAATTTGCTCACGGACTTGTCCTGATTCCAAAATGGTATAATCGGTTGGGCTATGGCCTCTAAGAGTAATGTTGGAAAACTGTGGCGCAGTGACATTCGCATTTATTATATATATATATATATATATATATATATATATATATATATATATATATATACACACACAGGCACATATATATATATATGTATATATATGTATATATATAAATATATAAATATATGTATATATATGTATATATATAAATACATGCTTATATATATATATATATATATATATATATATATATATATATGCGCACACACAGGCACATATATATATGTATATATATAAATATACGACCCACTTCTCAAAATTTGACTGAACCAAATTTTTCTTCTAAATCACTACTCACGTCTTTCAGCAAAACTCACGTATATATATATATATATATATATATATATATATATATATATATATATAGAGAGAGAGAGAGAGAGAGAAAGAGAGAGAGAGATAATATTAGTGGAAAATATACATACATATGCAAAATATATATAAAATATTCCCATACATGTATATTTTCAGAAAGAAAAAAAAATTCCAAGAGGAAGGATCCAGGTAGAACTCAATGTCTAGGACAGAGTAAGGATATAATAAAAAGGCTTAAACACTAATATTCCATGGTATATATATATATATATATATATATATATATATATATATATATATATATATATATATATATATATATATATATATATATATATATCATCTTCCATGCTAACAGATACATTTGTGTGTTTGTAAATTCTGCAGTAATCTCTCGTTACAATAAGTTCTGTAGTTGTTTTTGTATCGATTTTTGTACTGGAAATTTCCTTACTAAAATCTCGCCATTGCTGCTCCCGAATTTTTGTCTCAGTTTTGTTCCGTTCAATTCTTAACATGTTCTGATTTTATTAATTCCATCCCCCCCCTAATTCGCTTACGGTAATAGCGATTCTCAGTCGATGTGTTTTTCCTATTAGGCACGGGACCCGAATGTTCTTTAACACTGTCCAAACCTTCTTTGTTATTCGAAGACTCGAGGCGGTAATCGATTCATGTGCAGGAATTTAAGATGAAGTTCGATTTTCATGGAGCTTTGCTTATTCTCTGTAATATTTTCGTACGCTGTTTCGTTCAATTCTTCTCTTTCAGTTACTGAGGTCATTTTTCTGTTCTTTCTTTCTTTCTTTCTTTTCAACCATCTCAGTTGTATCTTTATTTCTCTGCATATCTCTCACTTTTCATTCTTTTTCTCTCTCGTATTATCCGTATGTGCTTTCATTCATTTTTTTAAGTTTACTATTTTCTTTCTTTCTTTCTTTCTTTCTTTCTTTCTTTCTTTCTTTCTTTCTTTCTACATTTGTTCTTGCATTCTTTGATTCTTTTCTTTATTTTCAGCCACTTTAATTTCATCATTTTCATTTTCTCTCAGTATTTCCTCACTCTCTTTTAACGTCTTTTACCTTATTCCTCTGATTTTACCTCATTCATACCAGTTTCTTTCGTTCTTTTTTCCTTTCTTTCGTTCTTTCTTCATCCTTTTCCATCTGTTCTTTGTTTCCCATCTCATAGACTGCGCAAACCATTCTAAAGAACCTAACGTCTCATCCTTAACGCAAGGCTATTGAATGGTGTACAATCTCAAAACATTCATTGTTTGCGAGAATCTTAAGTCTTCGTTCTCATCACTCGTTTCCAATTACACTCTTTTGACGCTCGTTCTAAAGGTTTCGCTTTAATTGTCAGCTTCATTAATAATTCATTTACCGGCCGAATCACTACATTGAAGTCGAATATTCCCGAGTTCTGTCTCTCGATAATCTAAAGGGTTTATCACCCACATAAAGTCATTCGCAGCAACACAGCCGCGAGAAGCAAACCGTTAAGTCACGAAACGGCGTAAAGAGGAAACATCATAAGAAGAATACCGAAAAATAGCAAAAACTGGTCAAGGAAAAAAAAACACATCAGAAAAGTTTATAAACAAAGTTATTATTTTTACAGTACTCTTATTAAGAATCAGCGTTATGTTCTTTCCATACCAGCACGACATCTTATTGTTATTTTGGAAATATATAACAAAGTTATATAATCAAGTGTAGCATATGAACATTTATGATCTTTTTTCGGGTAAAGAGTAGAGAATTTTATTTACCTCCAATAGATAGTAAAAACTTATTCAAGTACAGTATGAAAATGAAAAATGTACCCCCCCACATCCATGTCTACACGAAAACGAAAATTTTAAGTGAAATAAAAACTGGCTTAATAGAAGTGTCAAACTGAGGTGCAAGTTGTTTTAACTTTTTCTAGATTAGATAATAAGTACAGATAATCAGATAGAAATGTGTCAGGTAAAGAAAAAGCTGAACACACATACACACAGAAACATAAACACAGGCACTCTCATAAACACACACAGAAACACAAACACAGGCATTCTCATAAACACACACAGAAACACAAACACAGGCATTCTCATAAACACACACAGAAACACAAACACAGGCACTCTCATAAACACACACAGAAACATACACACACAAACATTTTAAAAGAAAAGTTTTAAAAGAAATTAAATAAATGTCTAATATAATTATTTTATTGTGACGATGAAGAATAAAAAAAATGACAAAACAAAATCATAATCGTTTGAAAAAATGTTTAAATTATGTGCCAATGGAATTAGAAAACAATAATTCAAAGTGTTTAATACGTATATTAAGCAGAGCAATCTAATATTAAAACCAAAACAATTGTGAATATATATATTCTGTGTATACGTTATTTTTATAGATGTAATTTATTTAAGTTTTTGCTCTGTTTTTTAATTAACAGTATTAATTACATTTACCAGGCTGAATTTTCGAGAAATTTCGTAGAAAATATGTACTTCTTCGACAAGAATCGAACCTGTAACCCTAATGGTTAATTCGAACGTTACTAACCAGACACTTCTTTGTGGTTGAATGGTTAACAGCACGTCAGATCAAATTATGGTTCCCATGTGTATGTGCGTGTGTGTGATATAAATAAACTGTATATATAAAGACAATATTAATAAAAGGAATGACAAGAGGAAAATCTTTTATGCCAACACGTTTTGTTCCTTGAGGAAATTTATCAAAACAAGAAATTTTATTTAGTAACCTGTATTTATACACAGAAGTAACGCGGAGAAAAACTTGCGTTTAAATTTTGCATTAGAGAAACGCTTAAAAATATTGTAGAATCTTACTGCGTGAAGGTAATTTTATCTATGGAGGACGCTAAGTGACGTACACTTTTAGCATATTAAATGAGTGTGAATTATTATTGTTGCTGTTGTTGCTAATGATTTTTTATTAATTTATTTATGTTTATTTGTTTAATTATTTAATTAATTTATTTTTAGTGGTCTTGAGTCAGTTGTTTTCTTTTAATTTTAGAAATATTTTTATGGTCATACATAAATATGTTATCTTGAGAAAGAATCATTTATTTTTAAGAAAGGAGACATTTTTAAAAAATCAGGGTGTAATTTAATTATCTGGTAAGAACCAATTATAGCACTTTCAATAATTTTTTGTCTAAGTAAGTTATTTTCTCTCTTAATAAGCATGGCATTTAGGAGATCGAAACTGGCCTAAATTACTACCTAAATATACTATCTCTCTATCTATCTTCTCTCTCTCTCTATGTATGTATGTATGCATGCATCTATCTATCTATCTATCTATCTATCTATCTATCTATCTATCTATCTATCTATCTATCTATGTGTGCGTGTGTGTGTGTGTGTGTGTGTGTGTGTGTGTGTGTGTGTGTGTGTGCGCGCACGCGTGTGCGCTTGTGTGTGTTTGTTTGGTTTGGTTTGTTTTGTTTTACGGCATATCAACCACAATGGGTTATTTAATGCCGACAATTGTTATTGCTGGCAATATTTTTCTTCAAAAATGTATTGCTGGTAATATTTATTTTCCTTCAAAAATGTATTTCTGGTAATATTTTTTTCTTCAAAAATCTATATCTGGTAATATTTTTCCACTAAAAATGTATTTCTGGTAATATTTTTCAAAAATGTATAGCTGGTAATATTTTTTTTTCAAAAATGTGTTGCTGGTAATAATGTATTGCTGGTAGTAATTTTTATAAAGTATTTCTGGTATTAAAACCTATTTTCACACTTTCATAGTGTTTTGACCTCAGTTTGCGGGGGGGGGGGTAAATATTTATCCATAACTGGGTCCCTAACAGGTGCTACCATCCCGGGTCAGGGTGGACCTGGGAACATCAGCAATTAAGAGGTGGTTCACGCTCCACAAAACCTGATCAGAGACCATGCTGTTGGACATAGTTTATCGTTATACCCAGGACGGTGTGTGTGTGTATATGTGTGTGTGTGAAAGTAACGTTGGATGTGAATCAGATATAATGATAAATATACAAATAAGTTATGCTACATAAAAAAGAAAACAAAAATTTTCACAAATGTTCAACAACAAACCTACGTCATGTTTTGTTTGATTAATGTAGCTTTTCTTTTTTTTTTCTGAAATAATTTGTTTTCTGATGACACTATTCGTTGGCGGAAGATGTCAAAGTAGAAGTTTCACAAATTTTCTTATACATTTACTCCCTCCCTCTCACACACAAATGTACAATAAAATTCATTAAATATTTAGACTTAACTCAATGCAGAATTAAGTCTACAGCAGCATAGCAAAGACAGTGAAATAAAGTAGTGTGAGATCGTTACTAATGAGTCACATTGGGGAAAGAATGCAAAATTGAATTTTGAACTTGCTTAAATCGGCCTTATGCTGATTAATCGGAATATATTTACTAAGCTTGGGTTAAGTACTGATCACAGTAACGTAACACCCAGTAGGCACGGTGGTGTAATGGATAGTGGCTCGGATTGAGGTGGTTCCACCCTACTCAAAACCTCCTGATCAGAGGCCTTGCATAGTTTATCGTCATACCCGTCGAGTTCGAATTCCAGTCGAATCCCTTACGTTCACTTACGTGCTAATACCCTTGGGAAAGGTATGAATCCTCTTCTTCTCTGTCTCTCTCTCCAGCTATGAGTAAATAGCAGGACATACTGGGTTCTATAGCCTTGAATGGTCTACCGCAGAAAGAAATGTCAACCTACTGCGGGAAAAAAAATCTGCCTCGTCAGTCATGTATCGAAAAATACTTGATCGCCTAGGTGTGTATCACGCATGGCACATAACTGACTGAATGTAACACCCAATGAGACAAGTTTTTAATAATCGCTTTACGATAAGTGACCTATAAGTCTGGTTGTCGGCACCCGTTCGTATCCGAGCATCGGGATCGTCATCCTTTCTCCCCATTCCCCCTTTGTGGATAAGGGAGAGTCTGACAAGGCCATTTGCATGAATTTGATTTTGGTAGTAAACTCTGCGCGACGAGTAGTCCACACACTCGCGGCTCAAAGGGGATTGAGAAAGGGAATATCTGGCAAACCTGGTTGCATCGGGCTGTCGGATTTTTGGTCTATCAAAGTCCGTCTTGGTTACTCCAGTCCGACTGGCGTTGCCCTCTTCCACCGGTTTGGCCGTTAGTACCGTGAAAATCTTTGCCTGTTCCGCCGTTGGCGTCTTCGGGGATTTGTCGCGTTCAGTCTGGTCCTACCTGTTCGACTTTACCACCATTTATAAGTAAGGACACGTACAAAGCCTCCGTTGTTGTTAGAATAGCTAGTAAAACTAATTTGATAATTATTGCCCATTTATTTATTAAGCAAGATCGTGACGCCCAGTGAGGTTGACATTCATGAAAATAGCAATATCCGGCTCGCTTACTGCAGCTTTACTGCAGGCAGTCAGATTTAGATTTTAATTTGTAACAGAATTTGTGCCTTTTCTACTCTTGTTAAGATCAAAAAAACAATTAGGTATTTCTTCCAATGATTTTTAATTTGTACGAATCTAAATAACTTCGAAATGCATTAATAGTTGATGGGTGGACACACACAGACACGCCATCTAGCGAGAAATAAAGTAAGTAAAATAAAGATACATTACAGATAAGGCACATTGCAATACACACATATGTACAATAAAATTAATTAAATATTTAGACTTAACTCAAAATAACATTTAGTGCTTTTACTTGATTTCTAAATAAATCATATATTGTTAATCAGGAATATCTACAACAATGACTGACTAAAAATGATTTTATGTAATGTTTAAACGAATAACTGCATTTAAAAAAAAATTTCTTGTTGTCTGGTGTACACTCGGGTTTCCTCGGTTTGATTTCAAATCCAATTATCTTTAAGGATCTTTGGACAGAGTTTTCTTATCTCGTTCAGAAATATTTTATTTCTGATGTTTTTGTTGTTAATTTATACTTTTGATTACTTTCATCTTCAATCCGAACAATATGAATGAAATGTATCCTAAAAAGGATAAATATCTATACTAAATAGAATTTCTGGCCTTGAGTTACCCTTAGATAGGCTTAGTCAACTTCAGCAATTAAAAACCTGACGATAGAATATCTAATAATATGATGCAGAATTGACACATTATGTTACAAAATCCGGTATCACTAAGAAGATTAGTACAAATAAGAATCAAAATTTGGTAACCAAAGAAAGATATCTGAAGATAACAGACCAAATATTTCATATGTGGTACTCATATTACATTTGAGACTCTTAGACAATGCGATTAAAGCTGAAGTTTTTGATCGAAACATAATTATCATCTCATTACAAGTAAGGCAATAAAGACGCTAAGACGCAACAGGTTACTGAGAATATGAGAGAAAAAAAAACTATTACGGAGACAGAACAATAAAAGAAGAATTAAGAAGACAGAAGATAACGACTGACATTGCACTTAAATTTCTGAAGATCAAAGTTGGCCGGGAAGCAAGAAGAGAGAGAGAGAGAGAGAGAGAGAGAGAGAGAGAGAGAGAGAGAGAGAGAGAGTCCCACAAGCAAGAAGTGAAATAGAAGAAACTGTTAACAGAGAATTTACGGTTGCATCTAGCCATTTCAACTGTAAAATGACAAGATCTTGTCAATCTAGTATTGCGTTTAAATTCATAAAGTTTAGACACCAAAGGGGAGAGTTCACCAGAACAATTATCTTGAAATTATTTATAGAAAAGGTACAGGAAAACTATGTTACAGCGGAAGGAAAGTGATCGAAGCTAAATTGCCAGATCAGGATAAACAACATTGCAGATTCTTCTTTAGATTTTATCAAGAATCTAAAAATATAGAGTAGAAGCACAGGGCTATATGTGGCAGCAATATTCAAAGTAAAGACAAATGGTATACTTATAAATATGCAAGATTCTGGCGAGAAAAAAATTATCTAGCGTGACACAGGGAACCATCATTCCGTCACTGCAGATCTAGCAATTGATTCAATATAATCTTTCCACTTAATGTCAGCGAAAAAATTTAATCCAAGAAGGCGTAACGAGTGTCTCTCCTGGAGGTTAGCATCAGCCATAATGAAGGAAGTTTTGTTTTGGAGGCGTTAAATTTAACAAGGCACAGTTAATAACGGATTGTAGGCCATTTTTCTTAGATCAGCAGCTAACTTGACCTTATTGAACCAATTAAAATTACTATTAAGACAGAAGTAAATAGTTGTGCCATCAGCATAGAAACCAAAATATTAGGAAAAATTAGGATAAAAATTAGGAACAACGTGTGTCCAAGGGTATGAAACACCCACATTAATACAAAATAATCTAGAAGAGTGGCCATTAAAGACAACTTTCCTTTCACGAATGAAAAACTGAATCAGTTCAAAACATTCGCCTAGAAATACCATAACATTTCAATTTGTAAAGACCAGCCTGCCAAACCGTTAATTTCCTTCGATATATCTAAAGCAACAGAGCGCGCTTCAACATTCTTATTTAAAGCTTGATAGACTCAACAATAATCATTAATACATCAGCAGTTGACCTAGAGAAGCGAAAGCCATATTGCTTATCTGCGAAAGCTCTGCGAGGTGAGACACTTAACCAATTCAGAGTTAATTAGTGTCTCTAGTACTTTGACGAAAAGAGGTAGGCTAATTGGTCGATAGTTGGATAAAACGGTTCGCCTGATTTTTTAATAACGTGAACTACATAAGAGAATTTCCAACCAACAGGAAAGCAAAAATGCATTTATTGTCGACTTTAGAGAGAGTCGGATCCAGTTTAGGGGCACATTCCTTAAGGACTAAGATACCAGGATACCATCAAGTCCGCATGCTTTGTGAGGGTCCACTTCTGATATGAACGGAGTTATATGCATATCACTCAATAGAGATTCAGTTCTAAGTGAAAAGTCAGTCAAAAATACACCAGATGCGTACTCCAGATGAATAGAATTTAAAGATAATTTACGAGCAAAACATTCTGCTTTTTCTGCAGAATATACTAATACCTCAAATTGAGTGAAGAGAGTATGAATAGAAGACTTAATTATATTTAACTCACAATTACAGAGCCGCCAGTAGTCACAAACTTGTTAGAGGCTATACGGTGTCTCATTCAATCTGCAAAAAACGACTAAGCCTCTTTGAGGGCACATTTACAATTATTGCGAACAGGTAAAAATGGGCTTCTGTTGTGATCAGGAATATAACGCCGGTACACTAGAAAAAAGTGATCCCTATGGGTTATATCGGCTGAACAAGTAGAAGATTGTGGTTTCACCTGTTATTTGCTCGAAGATGCAAAAGCATTAATGCCAGTTTTAAACCAAGAAGAAACCTCTGTAGCACAATTTTCAATAGGAAGGTTAAGAATATCAATCCAAGGGGCGTCTCAAATAAGATAAAAAATGAATCCGAATCAGTACGCTGGTCTCAGAAAGAGATCTTTTGAATTGGAAGTTCCTTTCTAATAGACGATCCAAAAGAAATATCAACATATACTAGAGCGCGACCCGAATTGCCTGAGAGCAGAGTTATAATGCTCTACAGGGGCTAGGAGAATTTGTAAGGATAAATTAAGTAAGAAAGTATATTGATCAGATTTATTACGAAAACGAGTAGGGAAATCCACTATTTGAGTAAGAGACTGAGCAACAGAAATATTCGAATCACCAATCACAAAAATATTCGCAGATGAAGGGAGAGTTCGAGAGTTCGAGAGTTCGAGAGTTCGAGAGAGAGAGAGAGAGAGAGAGAGAGAGAGAGAGAGTGGGGCAGATAGAGAGGGGTCGAAATATATGAACTTCAAGAGAGAGGTTGAAATAGAGAGCGATTAAGAAAGAGAGTTAGAGAGAGAAAGAGAGAGAGAGAAAGAGAGAGAGAGAAAGAGAGAAGAGGCTGAGACAGAGAAGCTGAGAAAGAGAAAAAGATATTTCGAGAAAGGGATTTGGAGAGAGTGATTGTGTGTGTGTGTGTGAGAGAGAGAGAGAGAGACAGAGAGATTATCCGAAATTTTGTTTAATATATTATAGTCCCGAGTAGAAGGAGAACGACAGAGGAAAAAGTGATAGTTAATAGAGCAATAACGAAAGTCGAAAGCGCATAAAAGAATCATCTGGGGGCTCAAGAAACAATTCCCATGCAATTGGGAAAATTTCCCGATTATCAAACACCAAGGCCATGCATATGTATGCTAGAATCTTCTCATCAAAGACGAAGATAGACTGGAACAAAGAATTCATTGATAGAAATAGAAGAATTAAAATTAGTTTCACAAAGTGCAAAGATATTTGGAGACCGTTTTAAGAGATAATATTCTGCAGTACAGAAATTCGAACAAATGGCACGGATATTGGAGAAAGAAAGGTTGAGGCGGGTAGGTGATTTTTTTATTTACTGGTTTACACATATTTCTTTTTTATTGTATCTGCCATAAGAAGATTTTGTTTTAAGAAGAAAAAGGCCAAATTAATTATAATACAAACTGAACAGAAAATAGCTAAGACTAAAGCATAATGTGTCTTCAGGGTTACCTACCGAAATCCATGCAGGGGTACCTATCCATGAGCGACGTTGTCGAGGATACCTGCTTAAATATTTCATGAAGTAACCACGTCACGATAGCTGCAGTAGTGACTTTAAGACAAGAATGGTTGTCACTTCAAGGCAACAGAGCACAGTCAGCCTTACTACTTAACCCATAGCTGGGAAGAGAAGATCTGGATTCATAACTTCTTTCTTTTTTTGTTACTATTCCCACCAAATACAAGGCCCAAGAGCCACTCATAGTAGAGTGGTACTATTGTAGCATACCTGTGGACGATAATGGGTATGTCCCCATTCACATAAATACAATAGTAATACTGTCTGTTGGTCTGCAGTTGGAAATTCATAGTGGAATTCACTTGAGTCACTTCTAGCAGTTGACTACTACTTCTATGCGCCGCTTATATGTGTTGTTCTTGTCCTAAGTATTATCGTTCATTACCAACCTTCGTTTGATTATTCTATTCAGTAACCTTCCTTAGGTTACAGTAGATACTAAATGGGGATCTTGTAAAGGCGTACAAGAAAAGAACAAGCATTGCATATTATAAGGATATGTAGGATAGATAAGAGTTGGCCATTGACTAGAAGAGGTTAAGATTGTAGTAATGAGGGAAGCATCCTGCCAGGAGCCTGTTCCACATTGCGGCAGTTCTGGGAGAGAAACTGTCTGTGTGGAACTCATTCCTTACCAATAGAATGTAAAGGGAATGAGGAGGAGTCGACCGAGTGTATATGGCATGGCGGGTCCTAGCGGTGAAAGACTGGACCGGTGGAACTGAGGAATGTAGTTCCCCGGACATCTGTTATGAAAATAGTGATATAATAGCAAGAGGCTAGCAACGTTTCATCTATGGAAAAAAGGTTGAAGGGTTAAAAACATTTCATCACCCAGAATACTACACAAACGCATTTGAACTCGTTCGACACTGGAGATGTAGCAGCAATAGTTCATTTTTTGCTCTGATCAGGCTTTGGTACAGACAGAATATAGTAGGATGCTATCATCTTTTCTGGAGCGGTACAGGTAGCCGGTCATTTTTTTTTCGGAGTCTTTTAGCATCTATTGATTCTATATACGAATTCTATGATTAGCAGGTGTACTCTAAAAGAGGCCACGGTTATTTGTGCGAAAGTGTACGATTTTTTCCGAGTCGCTAACCGTTACAAGACCCTCGCATCTATCTGATGAAGTCACCGCAGCTCAAAACATCACGTAATAATAGAAACTTCATAATAAGATATTTTCGATAGATTACGTGACTGCATTTTTTAAATGCTGTCAAATAAGATTTGGCATCCGAATTCTGACCTTTGTATTTATTACGAGAGTAAGTAAAATTATTATCCGCACTTTCGCCATAATATATCTTTAGGTTGATCACTCTGTCTTCTGCGATCGAAGTTTGAGGTTGATCGCACTAGTCTTTTTTTTTTTTTACTGCTGTTTACTAGCGGTGTGCACCAAGATGGAACAAAGTGCACTGATCCGATTTTTCTGGTCGGAAGGTGTGCCAGGGGCTGAAATTCATCGGGGGCTTTAAGCAAAGTACGGCTACAGTGCATTAATTGCGTAGAAGTGTGATCGAGAAGTTTAAAAATGACCGGACGAGCGTGACACACGAAGAAGGAGCAAGACGCCTGTCAAACTTTATCACTGACGAGAAGATTCAGCAAGATGGTAATGGAGGACCGGCGAGTTATCATCGGTGAGGTAGCATGCTCGCTGCAGATTTGGATCACTGATTTTTGTTCTTTCTTTGTGCACACTTCTAGTCGAACGGCCATGTGTGACGTTATCCTGGTCCTGACCCCGTGCTATCCTGTGATGATCTAACCCTTGGCTGATTCGGATGGAAATCTGGTTAGATTCGGCATCAGCTTTGTCGTTCCCAGCTTGCCTCCAACGTCTGGTTACCGAAGTAACTGCTTTGATTTCTAGTCTAACCTACCAACGTTGTGATTTGATCTTAGGTAGACGAAATCAATCAGGCGTCGGGCCATAGTGCAAGCCGAATTCGGGGCAAAGGTGATACCGCACAAGTATATGTAAAAGAAAATAAAGTAACAACTCGAAAGATGTGTTAAAAAAAGAATAACAAGTATCTTTATATCTGGTTTCTGAATAAAGGACTGCGTCTTTCTCACAAACCGCTTCTAAGGATACGTGGCACTTTGCGTTTCTTAGGCGAGTCTTAATATCTTAAGTTGTTTTTCAATAAACTGGTTTTTGGTATCTTCAGGCGATATTCGTAAAACTTGTTTTGGTGGTGCGACTCTAATGCGTTCTTAAAAAAAATTGTTTTTGGTTAGAAGTCTAAGTCGGATTGCGTGGACATCTTTCAGTCAGCTCCTGCGAGGCTGGTCTCCGAGCTCACTGCTCAACTGCAACTCAATTCTGTGACTCCAACTATCTGTGTTGTGACTGCCCCAACTGTGTCTGTCCAACTGTGACTTTTGCTCTGGGGACGTTCGTTTATATGGACGCCGACCAAAATCGGGTGGGGGCCTGTCGTGGTTTGGGTTCCTCGATAATTCCAAATCCGCAATAAGGATTTTTTTTGTTTTCGGACAGGAAAATTTTATCACTTCCCATTTTTGGAAGTCAATTACTTTCTGTTTTAGAGGGTTTCTTAAGGGAATTGTCCTCCTAAATTCTTCCTTTCTCATATTGGTATCTCACACCAATCCCTTCAGAGGGCGTCAACAGGTTTCCTTTCTTTCTCATATTGGTATCTCACACCAATCCCCTCAGAAGGCGTCAATAGGTTTCCCTTCTTTCTCATATGTTCACCTTCGCTCATCGCTCACGCCACCACTCAGTCAATGAACGCTCGGCATTGTGGGTGTGGCTGGACTGGCCTCACTTTACAATTATCGCTCAAAGAAAAAAATTATCTTCCTTTTTCTTTTCTTTCTTTTCCACCGACTAGAACTCCCACGAATCGTACTGTGGACATTAAATATCTATCTTAACTTGATGTCATCTGGGATTCATCCACGGGATTTTCGCCAAGTTATTATCTGGGTGGTCAATTGAATCTCTTTGTCTTTCTCAACATCATCGCATTCTGGACATAACACAGGTGGCTCTCCTTCCAAAACCAAATGATATCTCCGAAAGATAGTTAAAGGCTTATTCTTTTTCTTTTTCTCTTCTTCCTTCCTTTTTCTTTGGGGTGGTCTCACCTAATTCTTTCTCGGTCGCATGCTTGACCCAATTTTCGATTATCTTCTAGCATTCTGCTTTGTAAGCCTTTTGACCAAATTGAAATTTTCATTATTGCCATGGGCAGATTGCTATCTTTTATACGCATTCTGACGTTCCTCGCCGGGTCATGGCATAAATTAATTCTGACAGATCCGAGATCTTACGAATTTTCTATCTTCTGCGAAAAAAAATACTTTTCTTCGCAAATGAAAATAAAATCTTTACTCATTTTTCTTTTGTTAAAAAAAATAACATCACTCAGTATGTCCCTCGTCACAGCTTCTTCTCGCCTTAAGTATTTCTCGCTTTTAATTTCCATGCTTAATTAGTTAGCCAAAAGCTAAATAGTGTCACAATGTTTACATTATAACAGCAGAAAAAAAAAAAAAAATAGCGCGATTACACCAAACTTCGATCACGTGACCACAATAGAACCAATTATAAGCACGCATGAGCAGAAGGCCGTATAAAAAATCTAAAGAAATATGGCGAAAGTACAGATAATTTTTGATCATCATAGATTACACCTTGTTAGAAGATAGTTTTTTTTTGTATTGACGTGTTTATTCCTAATGTTGTTAATTCTTCAAGCCGCAACCTTTTTTTATGATTCAGCCAATATGAGGTCTGGTAAAAAAAAAGTACCGGGACTGGTGCGATAAAAAGAAAACTACAACATATATCAATTCGGCATTTAATCTCCTTCTGTTGCCACCCACTTTATCCAGTGTCGTTTCCATTGATGGAAGCATTCCTCGAACTCCTTTCTTTTGGGATAGCGAGCATATGCCTCGTCGCATTCTCTTGGATTTCCTCGACGTCTTGGAATCTTGTCATTTTCAAGTGGGATTTGCAAGGTGCGAGATCTGAGGAATATGGTGGTTGTCGGAACTTCGGAATGCTGTGCTTGGCCAAAAACTCCTGCACAAGCCAAGATCTCTGATGGAACCTCTGTGGTGTGTTAAGATGATAACACTCTACACATTTTCATTACAAGCACTGCTATAAATAACAAAAGAGAACGAGAACATTATAACTTATTGTATTTGCGTGACAGAGTTCGAAGTCAATCTGTGCTAAGCGGCTTCACTCTGCGTACTTTAATTCTGTTACCGTACCAACATCCCCAATGTTTTTTTATCAGACAACGTATGGTAGAAAATGAGTTGAGGCACAGTATTATGAAGTAGACGCATCTGATGCTGAATTCTTAGAGAGAGACAGAAAGAGAGAGAGAGAGTTGATAGATATTGAGAGAGAGAGAGAGTGGTAGATATTGAGAGCGGGTGAAAATTATAATGAAAGTCGAGAGAGAGAGAGAGAGAGAGAGAGAAAAATGTTTAGAGCATGTGGAATTAGAAATATGCTGATAGAGAGGGAAGGGTCGAGAGATAAAAGGAGAGAAGTCAAAGAGGAGGGAGGTCGAATGAGAGAAGTCGAAAGAGAGAGCGAGAGAACGGTTGAGAGATGTTGAGAACGGTCGAGAGAAGTTGAGAGTGAGGTCGAGTGAGAGAGAGAAAGAGAGAGGCAGACAGGGAGGGGTCGAAATATATGAACTCGATTGAGAGAGAGGTTGAAATAGAGAGGGATTAAGATTGAAAATCCGAGAAAGAGAGTAAGAGAGAGAGAGAGAGAAGAGATTGAGAGAGAGAGAGAAGCTGAGAAAGAGAAAAAATATCTCGAGAAATAGAAAGAGATTGGGGAGAAAGGTTGAGAGAGAGAAAGAGAGAGAGAAAGTGAGAAAGAGAGAGAGAGAGTGTGTGTGGGGAAAGGCGAAAACGAGAGATAGAAAGTGATAGGTTGAGGGAGAAAAAGAGCAATATATATAGAGAGGTCAGATTAAAATATAACCTTCCAACCAAGTTGAATTTCTGTTTGACATTTTTCGACAAAATTTCCGACACCTTAACAAACCCTTTCTAATGAGAAGCTTTTTTTTTTCGCTCGCGGCTTCTCCGTTCAGGTTGGGTGCATTTTACGACTCATGTCCAAATGCCTTTTCAGCAACAACAACGACGCTTTATTGACGTAGCGAAAGAAAAGTTTTTGAGAGAAAGACTGACTGAACGAATGAAAAAAAAAGAAAAGAAAAAAGCCCACTGCCCTTAAGGTATGGTCTTCGAGAAAGGAGAAAGTATGTAAGCTGTTGAAGAGAGGATCGCGCGCATGCGTACACAAAACGACAAAGCAGACTTGTTATATTCTAACAGAAGAGTGAAAAGAAAATAATCAAGTCTGAAAGAAAGGACACGTGATATTGAGCTATGGTTAACAAGCTTCTCTGAAAGAACAATATTACTGCATTGAGTTCGATTCTCACATGTAACACACTGTTAATGGCATTGTGTTACAGTAAAATACATTAGTATATGTTAGTAATCCTTGTAGGATATCGTTAATGTACGGAGTTCGAGCCTCACCAGATACGGTAAACTTGTTTCATCGTGCCAGACTAAGTTAAGTTTAGTAAAAGTAGATTTTCTGTTTAAGATAATTGTGCATATCCTGTGTCAGAGTCCAGTATTCATACGTAAGCATACCGAATGTGAGCAAGCCCCCACCATATTGGCGTAACACAATCTTTCTGTCTATATTTCGCCAATAACTAAATGTCTTCCAGCATATTAAGTTAAGCTTAGTAAATACCAGTGAAGTCCGAGATAGAACAAGATACATAGATAGTTAGATAGATAGATAGAGTGAGAGAGAGAGAGAGGGGGAGGGAGAGACAGACAGAGAATGGGAGAGAGAAAGACAGAGAGAATAAGAAGTTTCATATCATAAAGCGATTGTTGGCGGTGGTCGCCCAATACGTTGCTCGTCAGTTCGATCCTCAATAGATGCTTTTCTACTTTTCCTTTTAAAACACCAGATAAATCTAATATAAATGAATTTCTGATCATTTGACTATAAATAGGTTATTTTTTTATACCTCAACTAAATATATTTTGAACGCAAGTGTATATAAAATTTATTGTTGATAAATCTAATATAAATGAATTTTCTATAAATAGGTATTTTTATACCTACATAGTGTTTTCTTTTTGTTTGGGGGTTCACTGTTTGGCTATTGCTGGGATCCTAACAGGTGATACCACTCCGAGACACTCTTCAAAACCAATCTCCCGAACAGAGGCATTGCTGCCGGGTGTAGTTTATCGTCATACATAGGTCTGGTATGGGTGTGGAGTTAAAGATAACGGTTAATCTTAGACTTGAAGAGGTTAAGATTTTAGTGACTGGAAAAGTATGAGAAGAATGTGATTTTAAAACTAGAATGACAACGCGTATACTCTGAATTCTTACACTAGAGCTATCAAAGAAACCGAGAAAACTGTGGCATATAAGGATAATGTTTGTCCTCATAATCACTGGATCACCTGAAATTATATCAAAAGATTAGATGAATTATGTAAACATACAAATTCATGTAATAATAATAATAATAATAATAAAATGATCACGTTTGTTTTGACGAACCGTACTTACTCTTTTTTTCGAAGCGAACAGCATTCTTCCACTAGAACAGAAGGGGTGCAGGAGATGTTCATATGGTTGCAAAGATCAACTACTGAAAAACAAAATGATCCTGGAAAATTGCAGGAGACGATGTAGAAATCTTAGCTCAGCCTGGATTGATTATCGTAAAGCCTTTGATGGTGTGCCACTATCTTGGATCCTTAAGACTTTGGAAATGTCCGAAGTCTCCACCGTGTTAGTAAATTTCCTTAAACACTGCATGGGAATTTAGAAAACTACGTTATACCTAAATCACACCAGAGACAATGCCATCTCCAACCGCCTGAATATCTGACGAGGAATCATTCAAGGAGACTCCCTATCACCCCTTCTGTTTTGTCTGTCCCTAATTTCCCTCACGCATGAACTAAATAACAATAGCTATGGTTACAAACTAAACAAGAAAGTATTCAATCATTTACTCTACGTGGATTATCTCAAAATCTTTTCCAAAGACGATAATAAGTTGAAGGGTCTCCTCAATACTGTAAAATGTATTGACGTGACGACATAGGTATGGATTTCGGATTAGATAAATGTGCAAAAGTAACATTCAAGAAAGGGAGAATTATAGAAACACATTCGATAGATTTAGATTTTGTCACAAAGATTAGAGAACTGGAACAAGATAAAGCTTATAAATAAATACCTAGGAACTAGCGAAGGAGATGGTATAGAGTATACCAAAATGAAGGAGAAAGTAAGAAAGGAGTACTACAGGCGTGTGCATCTGGTACTGAATACCGAGTTGAATTCAAAAAACAGAATATCATCTATAAACACCTTGGCTATCCCTGTGGTTCAATACAGTTTCAACATTCTTAACTGGACCATAGCTGACATTAAGCGAATGGACGCCAAAACGAGAAAGCTTCTCACTTGCTACAGCATGCATCATTCCAAATCCAAATCCGAAGGAGGCAGAGGATAAGTTCAACTAGAACTGTCTTACAAAACTACAACAATTGACCTTCAAAGATACCTGGAAACTACTTGATGATGATATGTGTCAAACAACATGAAAATAGTAAGCGACTTTATTCCGTAATAAAGAAAGCCAACAAGTTCAAAATAGAGTTTCAAATGGGTGTAGAAATACAAGGAAAGCACGATACACCGACTGAAGCTGCAAAATACTTTTAAAAAGAGAGCAAAATCAAATGAAACCGATACAGAAATGATGGCAAGGTAAACCGCTTCACGGACAATACTCTGCCCGTACCAATCAAACTGATGCAGACAAACTCCGTACCCATCAGTGGCTACGTAGAGCAGGGTTAAAAGCTGAATCCAAAGTTTTTATCCTTGCTGCACAGGACTAATGCTTGTTAACTAGAAATTATCAAGCACACATACTAAAATATTGTGTTAGCCCAAAATGCAGATTCTGTGTTAAATATCCAGAAATAATTAATCATCTTGTATCAGCTAGCACGGTATTGACAACCACTGAATATAAAAAACGGCATGACAGAGTAGGCCAAAATATGCACTGGAAAATCTGCAACTTCTACGGAAAGGAAACCGAAAGAAATTGGTATGAATACCAACCAGAATATTTTATGGAGATAGGACCTGCAACAATTTGATGGGACTACACAATACACACAGACAGAACACTCAAAGCTAATCGCCCCGGCATCGTTATTAAGAGACCGCAAACAAAAAAATTGCCTTTTGTTTTTTTTAATTGCTCAGTGGAAAATGTCATGATGCCATTTATGACCTTAGGTCTCTGGAAAGGACCCGGAAAGGAACGAGTACACACCAGAAATCAAAAGAAATAAAACTAATAATAATAATAATAAAGGCAACAAAGACACGTTCTGGGGTAATGAGGAATACTCATTTGAATTTCCATTTAAACGTCATGGGGACTATATATATTAAGTTCGTCGAGCTGTATTGCTGCAGTCAGAAGATGTGGCTTATAGCCTTGAATGTTATCAACCGTTGATGATTATGCATTTAATATATTTTATATTCTGTCTTTAAAAGTTATTAGAAAATTAAATGACGGTTAAATTTATAACCTAATGTTATCTATATCTATAAAACAGAAGATGTATGTGTGCATGTGCGAGTATCTGTCTGTGTGCGTGTATGCTATTTATGCACGTCCACATTTCTCGACCGATTTCGATGAAATTGTACACACATGTTTTAAATTTACGACCAACTTTTCAAACTCCAGCCCCCACCACCGGGTTTGGCAGAGAAATCGATAAAACTGAAGGTGGGCACGGCTTTTTGCAAAACCAAGGTAAAGTTACACGAGAAATTTTTTTTTTACTGGATGAGCTGTTGTTCTTTACACATAATGCAAAACATGGCTTTTGTTACGAGGTTTATGTAGAGTGCTTGATAGTTTTCCTGCGACATTGGCTTCACACAAAAAATGAAAAAAAAAAAAAAAAAAATTGAAAAAAATCGGATTTTTCGTACTACTTAAAATAAAAACTTGAATAACTTCTTCACCTTTTATCCGATTTTCTTCAAACATGTCGCAAAATATTGCCATCACGTAAGAAATAAAATACGTAGTTTTAGTCCTGCTTGCTCTCCCGGGTATAACGAATAACCACAAAAAAAAATGTTCAAAAAGCCCGTTTTTCGGCCATAACTCCCTGGTTTTTCATCATATGCTTTGCAAATTTGCCATGTAAATTACATATGACACACAAATTGTCTTGTGTGAATGTTTGGTTTAGATTATTTCAGTTAAGTGGACGAAATCTGCAACAAACTAGGTTCAAAATTGGCATTTGCCATTTAACCAATAGTTTCTTCATGTAATTCCATCCTAAATTGGTATTGGAACAACCTTTGATGCAAAGATTGTTTCAGAAGGATTATTGAAGGGTTAACAGGGAATAATTCCCGAAGAACATCTTATTAACCTCCGCTTTACAGTAAACGTGCGAAGGAGGAGGCTTTCATGCATTTGCACTTGCATTTGAATCAAGCACTGACGCTTCACCACTGTTTTTGTTTGATTATTAGATTTGTGAACAATGCCATACTATTCGAAAGTTATTACGGCCATAGGAAATTTACTGAATATCTAAAACATTGAAACAGTTTAACCCTGAGTAACGACCACACAAGAAGGTATTATCGATAGAATTCTTTTATTAAGGACAATCAAACAATTGCGAAGGACATACCGTAAAAAATAAGAGTGGGGAGTAGCTTAGTATACCAACGGATAATGTATGCAAGTGGAGACGTAGGCAGAAATTTCTAGACAGGGGGGTGCGGGTATACAAGACGGTGCGGTTATACAATTGCAACCATGTACCTCGTCTAGTTTAAAATAAAATAAAATCTTTTGCTCATTTCGTTTATTAGACATTAAATTATTTCACTTAGTTGTTCTTCATAGATTACTCAGACTTTTCAGCTAATCTGATGAATATTTATGAGCGTTTCTTAAATTTAAAAATTTAAAAAAACTGACATCATTTTTGCTATTGTCTATAAATATTTGTTACAAAATAAAATCTTTTCATTTGCCTTGATAAATTTTTTCAGAGAACGAAACACACTTTTGTCTTTATTTATTGTCCTTGGTGTTTTTATGTATGCGCTCTGCACTTTGGCAAGATCTGACGAGAGAGGAATAAAAACCGGTTACGTGTTTGATTTCTTTTGTCCTTCTTTTTGTTTTTCAATTCATTTCGTCATGGTAACTATAAATTATTTTATTGCTTCTTTTCCTGCTTTTTGATTTTAATAAGTCCAATTTTATTGCAAATAATAATAATACTAATTGCCAGAAAAGGATAATTCTACAGTCCTAAGTCATTTAACCATATATACTTCCCACACTATAGAAACATGCCAACAGAGTTTATATAAATAAGAAAAGACGTCAAAAATCATAAGAGCTACTTCATGTACATTATCACATTTGATAAAAAAAACAAGTTGACAAATAGGTGAAACAGAAAATGCAAAAATGTAGCGTTTAAACACAGCCACTGATTCAATAATAATAGGAGTATTTTTCTTCTTCCATAAGCAATCATGGCTCTTCAAAATTCCTATCCCTTGTGGCCCTTAGTAGTTTTTCTACTTTCCCTTCTCCATTCGGCCATCTATTCACACAAACTTGTCAGTTATGTAGCTCGCTGCCTTTCTCTATCTCTGTTTCCTAAATATGCCCTCCTTCCTCATTATGCGTCTAAGGAATTTCAGTTTTCCTTATTCTGAGCATGTCTTCTTTTTGTTGTTATTTTCCTCAAGACTTTTTCGTTGCTCACTCGCTCCGTCCATGGAATTTTCAGTATCCTTCTAGAGAACCACATTTCTGTTACCTGCAGTTTTCTCCTCATCCGTGGGAAGAATGTCCAACATTCATTGCCATATAAGGGGATGGATATCACATAGCAATCCAGCACTCTCTTATTTGTTTCTGATGATTCTTTTCTGTTTTTCAGCAACTGGCTTCACTTTTGGAATAACTCTTTCTCTAGTCCAATGCCTGTTCGGATTACGGTGTCGCATTTTCCACTCTCTGTTAAATCCCTTCCCAGGTATTTAACCTCCTGTACTAATATGTAACTCGAATCTTGGGCTTTTTATTTTACTGGTGATCAGACATTCTGTCTTCTTACCGTTGATGGTTAGTCCTTTATCCCGCTTTTGTTTACAACCCTGTATAGGAAGTCCTGTAGATTTCTTTCTTTATCAGACATCAACACAGTATCATCTACGTATCTTATATTGTTAAGATTAGGTCCTGGTAGGGTTTTCTAGATCTTTTAGGATAGTCTCTTCGTAGAGGTTGAAGAAATCTAGGGAGAAGACACATCCTTGTCTAACACCCTTTTCTATTTTTGTGTAGTTAGTATATTCATTTTCTATTCGTATGCAGGAGGTTCGTTTCAAGCATAAGTTCTGAATTATTCGAATGTCCTTTCAGAATAGATAGTTTTCCTCTCTGATATAATTCAGATCATGACTATCGCATTTCTTGTTCCAGTGTCCTCGACAAAGCCATACTGTTCTTTTCCTATTTCCTGTCTATTTCTTCTTAGCGCTCTATTCATCAGAATTCGCATCATTAGCTTGGTTTTTGCGGCTCATTAAACTGATTGTCCGAAGGAGCCCGCATTCATTTGCATCTGGTTTCTTAGATAATGTAGCGAAGCTGGATTTAGTGAGGTCCTCCGAAAAAGAATACTGATATGCACATTAAAAATATCGCAACGGCTCGCATTCTGAGAAAAACTTTCTCAACGTATTAATGATCAATAGGTTTTGAAGGAAATTAAAAAAAAAACAAACAAAAAAAATGAAAACTTCCTTTACCTCAGGACTCAAAAGATTTGGTAAAAGATTGCATCAAATAGCAAATCGGGGAAACTGGAAAATATTAATTCAAAGCAAGGGTATTAGAAGGAAACATAAAAAGCCTAAACAGATACGACAACAAAAGAGCAATTGTCGCGCATACGTAGCGATGAAAGAAACCGTTAATCAGATAAGTAAATGGATTAAACTGGCACAGAAATAATACAAAGCTTTACATGAATGGGTAGAAACGATAACTCACTAAAAATTGTGCAACGAGTCGGGCTTGATTATGCAGACCAAGGGTATATGCAACATGGCGTTCTATACTAGTGATATACTCATGTTGCAACTAAGGGCCAGAACCAACGGCCTATTTCAAAATGTTTGAATTTCAGAAATAGTGAGAGGTAAGTTATTTAATATTCTTAATAATTTATTTTTTCATTAATTTTATAGTATAAAATATTGCCTATTTTTTATTTATTTTGACGTTAAACTAAATTAAATTTAACACTAATTACTCATAAAAACTTAGATTTCATCATCAATATATTTGTTATTATGAATAGTAATATCAGAATATTTAATAGTAAATTAACTTACTGAGAAATAATGATATTTTAAAGTAAATTTCGCAGTGTAAAAACAGAATGGCGGAAGGAAAGAATTAAAAATGAAATATAACAAAGCATTAAAATTAACTTTCTTGAAGGAGTCTTTGTAACATTTGTAAGAAGAAAGACGTAAAAGTTCTATCATTAGATTATTTCTTCATCACAAGCAAAATGACGCATTTTTAATAAGCGTATATAGTCTTGTTTATATTAAAAGTTATTTAATTTTGCTCTTTAAAAGGTTACATTGTAGTATAAGAACTGTGCTAAAAATTCTACCTATTTTTTACCTCTTGGAAATAAATGCAGATTATGCAAAAAAATTAAAGTTCATCATTAATATATGTATTTTAACGAATAAAAAATTATAAAGAATATGAAATTAACTTTAAATGAAAAATGTAAATAAATTTCGAAGTACTAGTTTCCTGAGTTACACTTTTAATGAATATTGCATAAAAAAGTTTCTTTGAATATGAAATAATACAGCAAGTCTTCAGAAAATAAATAAATATTATACTTAATTCGATTAAAAAGATAAATTTCTTCTAAGTATAAAAACAAATTTTCTTTGAATATTTTAAGCCAACTACAGTAGAGAACTACCACAAACCAAAATGGTAACCAGAGTGTAGAGTGTGAGCTTTTAGAAATAGGCCTCCAGTTCAGACCGTTAATTACACCATGAGTAGAGCTGTAATATAGAACGTCATGATAATACTTGTGCTGTTAACATATCTCAGTTGCGTCTCAGTCTTTGGACTGAGCGAAACCTCTGTTGTATCTCTGTCTGCGGATAGATCTCAGCTGAAAATAATTTTGAGAGGTGCTCGGTCTCGGGGAAAAGCTGCCCAGAGCTGGGGAAAATTTCCCGCGACAGTACCCACCTCATTGCACTAAAGACGGGGGGGTGGATAGTTAGTAATACCGATGCTAGTGAAGCCAACGGTTGCGGTGATTGGGCTATTTTTGGCCCTGTCCGCGGTTACTCGCGCTCGGGCTAGCCACATTAAACCGACCTTGTTTTACATCTCGTCACAGTGTGTGGAGGGACGAGCAAATACCATAAAACGCTGATATGTAAAAATTAAATAGTATCTGTCCTAAAGAAAAGAAAAGAAAAGAAAAAGTTACTTCAGACCTTGAAACCCAAACATACCATCTTATCCTGGTCAGATTATTTTTTATTGATTGATCGTCATATCAACTCCTTATGGGTCATTTGATGCCGAAATTTAATATTCTTGGGTGATTGGAAGTAATAAAAAATGTTATATGTTATTCCACTTTCACAATTGAATACATGGTAGATGATACTCATCTTTTGTGCATATATATGTTTATTGGTTGTTTGTTTGTTTGAGGCGTATCAATCTCTATGGGTTATTTAATGCCGAAATCTAAATATTTTGTACATATGCTTATACTTTCAGGGTAAAAGGTACGTTTTTTAGGTATATAGTTTGTAGATCTTAAAATATATTGCGATTAATTTCCCTACAAAAATGCATTGTTGGTAATCTTTTTATAGAAACTGTATTGCTGTTAATTTTACTATAAAATGTATTGTTGGTCATTTTGTTATAAAAAAGTATTGTTGGTCATTTTACTATAACAATGTACTGTTGATTTTCATTCACTACTTGCCTATAGCTGGGATCCTAACAGGTGCTACCATTCTGGATAAGGATGGACCTGAGAATTTGGTTAGCAGTTAAGAGGTGGCTGTACGCGCCTCAAAACATTCAATCTCCCGATCAGTGGCATTGCCGCTGGGTGTAGTTAGTCATACGAAGGAAGAGCTTGGTCAGAAGGTTACATTTGATTTTTGTAAACATCAAATAATGGATGTTGTTGTTTTTTTGCCAAGCCTATTACAGAATAGAAATGAAAGAGAGAAAAATATATGGGCCTTAAGAAAGAATGGAAAAAAGTATATAAAATGAAAGTGATCGTAGTAATTGTAATGGTGATGGCAATTATAACCGTTTCCTTATAAGGAAACATTCGGTATTCATTGACCGAACAACCAGTGCTACTGTTGGTTGTAGTTTATACAATCTTTCTATTGAAACATTTTTTCAAGAAAATAGGTTCCTTAAGTCCAATGTTATCCGTCTTTCCAGTACTGATGGGGACTTCTTTCCTAACATTTTGTTCGAAGTCTTGTGAGAAGTCAATATTTCGGTTATACCATTATTTTCTCTTCGAGTTACAAGTGATACCCATTTTAGTTATTAGCCTCGTTGAAAGTCCCCAAGGGATGTGGTTTCTCTTATTTGGCACAGTTCTTTGTGATTTTGTAGCGCTAGTCCTAAGAAGTTTGTTCCTCTCTAAGACCTACAGTTTTCGCACGTAGCCATTTTTACTCATTAATCCGGAAAAGCGGTTGTATAAAGCTGGTAATTTAGAAATTTCTAAATGTTTGGTGACATGCAGGACATCTATATGAAAGTATTGCACTGACGAAGTTAAAAATATGACTCGAGTTCTTCGGTTAATGTTTTGGTTATGTAGCATCTTGCAGTGTATTACACATCAATTTTTGGCACACAAGAATTCATCACGAGCCTTACAAAGATGTTTGAAGAACTGGAAGAAATCTATGCAACTGCATTAATAAAATCAGAATATTGAGGTGAGTTTAGTACTGGAGTATTTAGAAAGTTTTTTTTTTTTTTTTAATCTCCAGTGAAAACCATCTGGTGTGGTAGCCTAGCGCTTACAAATTGAATAAGGCATGTCAAGATAAATGTATCTTTAATCAGTTGAGGAACCGAAACCATTCAAATAGCGTTACTAAAATCAGTGATATTACTCAGGAGAGTGATGAGGTTGTTTATAAGACTTACTGTCACTTAATCTCCAAGGAAAACCACATAATTTTATTAATGTTAAACCTCAATGAATACAAATCAAAAATCATAATCATAGCAAACTAGTCAGAAACAGACGATCAAAAACTATAGAAACAGACAATTAAAACCCAGAAAGAATTAGGCGATCAAAACCCTGACAGAAGCAGATGGTCAAAAATCCAGATAGAAGCAGACAATCAAAACGCAGACAGATAATCAAAACTTAAACATAAGCAAACGATCAAAATGAAGATAGAAGAAAACGATTGCTTTCTAACAGAAGCAGACGATTAAAGACTAGACATAAACAGACGATCAAAACCATACAGAAGTCGATGCTCAAAACGCAAACAGAATCAGGCGAGCGAAATCCAGACAGAAGCAGGCGAGCGAAAATCCAGACAGAAGCAGGTGATCAAAATGCAAACATAAGACAATCAAAACGCAGACAGAATTAGTCGACCAAATCCTAGACAGTGTCGAGCAATCAAAACACTGAATGTGAGGATCAAAACCCAAGTAGAAGATGGTCAAATCCTAACAGACGTAGACGATCAAAACTCTGATAGAAGTAGACGATTACAAACGAGTCAAAGCAGACGATCAAAACATAGACAAAAGACAATCAAAACTCAAACAGAACCAGACGATCAAAAACTAGATATAAATAGACGATCAACACCCAAACAGAATCAGGCGATCAAAACCCAGAGAGAAGCCGATGATCAAAACTCAGACAGAAGCAGACGATCACATATCCAGACAGAAGCAGATGATCAAAACGCAGACAGAAGAAAGATATTAAAACCCAAACAGAAGCCGACGATCGAAAAATAGACACAAGCAGACGAGCATCCTCCATACAGAATCAGACAATGAAAATCAAGAGAGAAGTAGATGATCAAAACCCTGACAGATGCAGACAATCAAAAAGTAGTTAAAGCAGACGATCAAAATTCAGAAAGAAAATCAACACGTAAAGAGAATGAGACGACCAAAATTCAAACGGATTCAGACGATCAAAACCCAGATAGTATCAAATCAGAGAAACCGAAACTGAAGCTTATCATGAAAGCCCAAAACCGAAGCAGGCTTTCAAAGCCCAGACAGAAGCTGGCGATCAAAACCTAGACTGAAGCAGACCATTAAAACCCAGACGCATAATATCAAAACCCATCTTAAGCAAAAGATCAAAAACCCAAACAGAAACAGAGATCAAAACTCAGACAGGAGCAGACGATCAAAACCAAACTGAAAACGACAATCAAAACCCAAGACGGAAGCAGATGATCAATAACCTGACTGATGCAGATGATAAAAAACCCATATCGACGCAGACGCTCATAAAAAAGGCAGGAAAAATTAATATTCCCCCTCTCAAACACATTATGCAAACTTCATTCTTTCGAACACAAATCCCAAAAGAAAATACTTGTATCACTATTTCAGCGCGTAACATTTAAATTGAACCTACCAAACTAGAACAAGCTTCCAGCAAATTTTGGCAGAAAAAAACGAACATTTTCTGAACGCCATTAACAACGTCGAAAGTCTGTGAAGAAATTGACGTCATCTATACTTTTATGATTACATTTATATGCACACCTGTGCAACTAAGGAGAAATGAAAAGTCTCTTTTTATTGACATTTCCCATTCTTAAACGAAAGTCGTTGAATTCGTCAAACTCCCAGACAGAAATAATATCTCTCGGAAATTTAAAATAGTGCAGGATATAATTACTCGTAATAAAGCCATGTAATAATAATAATAATAATAATAATAATAATAATGATAACGATGATGATAATAATAACGTGACAGTTGTATCTATAAATACTGATGCTCTTATAACAGGCTGCAAATAGTTATAAGAAATTGTAAGTAGCAGGGACTGAAAATATATAGATGTTCGCAGTACTAAAATCAGCAAGAATACTGAGGAGGGTCTTGTAGTCTTAGGATACTTGCTGTCAGAAGGACTCTCGAAAATCCGATACGTCGTCTCAGTTGTTTGTGGGGCCGGTGGTTTAACATTTCTTCTGATGTCCATTATTCCTTTCTTAATTTCAAATAAGAGACAATATCATAGAAATTGATAAATTAGACCAGAAAGAATGCAAAAATATGCAATATTCGGCAAAGTTATCCGCAATGTAAACGATTCCTTTTTACCACATAGACTAGAGCAGAATCTGTCCTAGAGAATGTAGCTCATTAACGTTATAAGTCCTGACCTGGCATCTCGGCTTAAGTTACTTTTCCACTGCCGTAATGTAGCTTCCCTGTGCATTTCCTATAAATATTTTCGTGGTTATTGTTCTGATGAACTTTCCTTCTTGGTAACGTCGACTTCACTAATTTAATCACAGTACTAGATTGGCAGCGAGGTTTCTTAATTTAACTGTTGAAATTGCTAGATATAGACGTATCTTTTATGCTAATAGTTTTTTTTCTCATTCTTCTCTCTTGTGGAAATCTCTTCCGGCTTCATGCTTTTTTCTTAAAAACGATCTTCAAAATTTTAAATGCAATGTCTCGTCATCTTCTGTCTCCTTGAATTTTGCTATTTTATTGTCCACCATGTATCTTTCAATCTCAGTAAATTTAGTTACTTCATCACGTTGCTTGGGGTGGAATGATTAAAGAAAGCAAAAATAAAAAAAAGAGAAATTCAAATGGATCACCCAATCCAAGAACAGTGGATTCTGTAGCAGTAAACACGATACTAAAAACATGGATGATTTTGCTGCTTCAGTACTACACAGTGTAGATCTCAAAGAATGGGGGAAAATTCTAGATCTTGTTAAAGAGTTAATTTGTGGGACATGATGGTGACAGTTGCGCCAGTCGTTTACGGAGCGTTAGGAACGGTCCTTAAAAGCCTAGGAAAAAGACTAACAAGAATTGAAAAACACTGGAAGAGTTGGAATATTCCCAGTTGACAGAATATTAAAAACGGTTAGAATACTGTAAAAACAATTTCTGTTTCATGGAGACGTGCTGTCACTTGATATCCAAAGTAAGCCATTAGTACTTGTGTTAAGACGCTGTGAGCAGATCATATCACCATCACAAACGTCACCACCACCGCCACAATCAATAATCTCTATCTATAAAAGGCAGGATGTGTGTGCGTGTGTAACGAATGCACGGCCGCAATTTTCGACGGATTTGCACCAAAATTTACATGCACATGCTCCAAGTTAGCGGGAAGGCCAAGACCGATTTTGCATTTCCCAACTCCCATCGATAGTGGAAATAATCGATTTTTTCATGCTTCTACGGCAGTTTTCATGTAGTTTGTGGCCATTTTGTAGTGGCCAGAGTGAGAGCCTATAGCTGGCTGCCACGAATAGGCAGGAACATTCTACTGGCCAGCGTGAGAGCCAACAGCTCACTGACACGAATGTTAACTAGTATGCTAGCATGCAAAAAAAAAGTCGATAGCTGCATTCGTCACAAGTGGGAAAAATTTAAATCTGCATGGCACTTTACTCCAATTGGCTCATTTGCTTGCTTAAACTCAACGTTGATTCTGATTCCGCAGAACTGGGTTGGGTGTGAAAAAGAATTTGTTGTTAACATTCTTTTTTCATTCGGTTTTTCCAATTACGAGTCCTTTTTTTTAAAGCTGATCGTTTTGTGTTCATTTTGTTTATTTCTTTTATTTCTTTTTTCGTAACAGATTTAATGTTTAGTATAGAGCTTAGAAAAAATTCGCAGTGTGAGATAGGCAAGAAGTAAGGCATGTAGCAACATCAGCACGGCAAAGGGCACTCCTTTAAAGGCAAGGAAGGGCAAAAATATTTTAAGTCAAGTGATAGCGATTACTTTATGAGTCGTACGATTTTTGAATCAAGCACGGGCAACGCCGGGCCATGCTGCTAATAATAATAATAAAAAAGATCACACTGTAAAAGCCAATAGATATAATAATAAAAATCATTCAAAAACGTGCTTTTTTTTGTAAAGATAATAATGGTTTAGTGATACAAGTTTTGCTAATTAACCCATAGCTGGTGGGAGAAGAGGTGGATTCATACATTTCCCAAGGATATTTGAGCGTAAGTGAATATAACGAACACAACTGGACTTGGAACACGGATCTCCGATTAACAACTCAGAGACAGTATCCATTACACCACCCGCACATCCAGCACCTGAGATTCCCAAAGCGCTCACCCATCAACATATTGACCAAGCTAGACGTTGCTTAATTTCAGTGATTGTAAGGGAACCAGCATTTCAACATGATCTGGCCGTAAGCTTGTTCAAGGATAGAGCTAGAGGTTCATATTATGAGGATATGTAGGATAGATAACAGTTGATCTTAGACTTAAAGAAGTTAAGATTTCAGTGTTTGAGGAAGCATCCTTGCGGCTATGTGTTCAAGAGATTTTAACGCAACTTTATTACGCATAATTTTCTTCACACTCATTAGGGTTGTGTTCAAACTGGAGAATTTACTGAGCCTGATCAAGCTCAGATAAAATTACCACTGCAACAGTTCTATGGAAGAAGATGTCTGAATAGAACCTCTTGCTACCCCCTTGTACGCCCTTACAAAACCTCATTTAGTAACCATGAATAAGTCTTGGGCCGTGTATTGGTTGAATTAATAGAAAAAGAAAAAAAGGTAATTTGAACTGACCTTGATCAGGCTTAGCAAATTCACCAGTTTGAGCCTTAATTCATGTTTAAAATATAACCCTAATAAAAGTGAGAATGTTATACTGAATAATGTTCTGTTAAAAATCTAAGCCTTAATTTTTGGACTAATCTAAGCCTTGTCATGTTTATAAGCTTCTTGTTAATAAAAAACTAACATTGTGTACATGAGCACCGCTGACATACGTAAAAAAAACTCAATGTAATATGTCTATTAACTTTCTAAGAAAAAAAAACTTGTCTCAGGTAAAAGACATGGTAATGAAATCTCAAATAGCAACTCAGGAAAACAGGATAATGGCTCTCATGGCTTCTGATTTTAATTGATTTGAGGTGTTAATATGTACATGTTTTATTTGTTGAATTATGATTGACTACAGAAACCCGTTCAGTAACATATATTTTCTTGCCAGTTGCCTGACCTTAACTAGTTAAGGATATCTTGTAAGGATTAAGGGTTGCATTATTGTCTCGTGTCGAGAGAGATATGTTTTTGAAGTTTTAAGGATAAGGCAGCCAAAGCGACTTGGGTGTCAAATACTACTTAAATAAACTGGCCCGCTTAAATAGACTGATCCATCTAAATAGACTGGTCCACTTAAATAGACTGGTCCATTGAAATAGACTGGTCCATTAGATAAACTGGTCCACTTATATACACTGGTTCATTCATATAAAATAGGAAAAATTGTTTTGGAAAATAATTTTTGTAGATGAGTGTTCTTTAAACCATCCTTATATCGTGACACTTGTCAGAATCGAAACACATTGATTTGTTATTGATTTAGAAATCGGGCCCTGATTATAATATCGATACAGTGTCAAATAGATCTCTGACTTTTACAGAGTTATTGCGAAGGGAAACAGGCATTTTATGCGGTGAAGTTACAAAAGCAGGTCTCTTAAATAATGAACAAATATAGACATATATCAATATTTCTGAGATGAGATATTGTAAGTATTTACACTGTTTACATTGTTCGGACTGTTGTCCTCATCTTTGTTGTTATATTCACGATATTTCGGCCGCTGTACGTATTCACCAGAGGTTATGTAGTGAACAGTTAAAATCTGAAACCGAAAGTTTTATTCTTGTTGCACAAGACCAATGCTTGCTAACTTGAGCAAGCATACATACTGAAAAATTGTGTTAACCGGAAATGCAGATTCTGGGATAAATATCCAGACACAATTGACCATCTTGTATCAGGTTGCACCGTATTAGAATCCACTAAATATAAAACCTGGCATGATAGAGTGGGCCAATATTTGCACCGGAAAATATGCAACTTTTGCAGTCCCTGTAGATTTGCAATGTATCTTTGAAGATCTTCAGAAACTATCAAAATACAAGGATTTTGAAGTGGAAATCTAAAAAACGTGGCACATGAGGACATCAATAATTCCAGTTGTAGTTGGAGCCCTCGGAATGATTGGAAAAGGTTCCGATATACTCATTGAAGTTATTCCTGATAGCTCATGTGTTAAGGAAACACAAAAAAGTGTCCTCATGAGTACAGCTCCCACATTACAAAGAGTTTTATCTCTGTAAAATGTATGCGATCTTAGCTTTTTTGTTTTTTTTAAAACATGATCAGTGGAAAATATCATGAAGCCATTTCTGACCTTAAGTCTATGGTTGGGACCAAGAAGGAAATGTGTATGCAACAGAAAACCAAGGAAATAATAATAATAATAATAATAATAATAATAATAATAATAATGAATATGCTGGAGTATTGAGTAAACTTGCTGTCACTTGATATCCAAAAGCAGTCAGCGGTTACTACTAATGTTTATACCCAGTGAATAAATAATAATAATAATAGTGAAAATATTCGTGTACTGGAGAGACTTATAAATTTCATATAGTTGCTGATGTGTCAGAAACAGTATTCAGAAGTAGCGAAGAATATATGTGTTTGTCTATATTTATTTCCTTTTTAGTTCACCAATCTCTCTTGTACATAGGATTCTTTAAGCTGTTCTTTCGTCATTCAATCCGTTTGTTTATCAAAAATGTCGGTGATTACCTTGTAAGCTGTCGCCATCTTGGTCGCCTACCAGACAACAATTCGAATTTCTCCAATAGTACAAAAAGCAATAGAAATGTATAATTAATCTCTTTCAGGGGAAGTGGCGAGTAAAGAGTCCAAAAGGATTCAATTCTCAATCCTGTAAGGATTTATCATTACTCAACTGTTCTTTCTCTTCATTTTTTTTTTTTTTTTTCTGATGGTGACAGTAAGAACGACGCGTTTCTTAAAGGGCACTTGATGTTAAGTCGCCGTCTGAACTGAACTGGCCGGGGAACAAGAAAAACAAGTTGACGGGCGATATAATATTTGTTTCAGTAGCATTCTAAGTCGGGAACGCAAATCTGACAGTTTGTTTACACAGTGTCCGGTAACGTAATTGTCTGGGATAAGGGGACATAGTTTCGTTTTTGGCTTTTTCTCTCACTACATTTTTTTTTGCGCCTGAAGACTTTCTGGGATTCCGATCTTATCGTTCTAATTTGATTTTGCCCTACAGGATCTAAGCCAATATTTATTTGCTTTTTTTTTCTAAATTCAAATCTATCTATCTATGTATCTATCTATTTATCGTGGTAGGTTCACATTTTCTAAAAGCATTTCACCCCAAGCAAGGCGGGAGTGCCGCTAGCACACAGGGGGTTACAGAGAGTGAAAGTGAGAGAAAAGACTATGTATAGGGGGATTGAGGAAAGCATAAATGATGGACGGGATTCAAATCAACAGAAGACGGCGGTTGACGCTACACTTAATTTTTTGAAAATTGTAGTTATCAGGGATGCAAGTAAGAGGGAGGTAGTTTCACAGTCGGGAAGTGTGAGAAAAGAAACTGTTGGGGTAGAAGTGACGGTTATCTGTCTATCTTGGTCTGTTCAGCTCTCTCGCTCTCCCCTCTCTCACTCTCTCTCTCTCTCTCTGTCTCTCTCTCTCTATATATATATATATAGTCTGATCATATCTATCTATCTATCTATCTATCTATCTATCTATCTATCTATCTATCTATCTATTTTTTCTATATATCTCTCTGTAAAGATGAAGACGAGACATGAAGAAACAAAAATGTTCTTCTACAGAAGGATGTTGACAATACCATTGACGAAACATGATCACCTACGTCCCGAATGGACACGGCACATATTTATCTATTTATTTAATATAGTGATATGTACATATCTGTATCTCTGTATTGATACATTATACATGCAGTCTTGTATTTTCCTTCATAGACATACATACCTATATATGTATACACTCACACACACACACACACACACACGCACACACACACACACACACATATATATATATATATATATATATATATATTTATATATATCCTAATTACAATGTTGATGAACAAATTAGACGAACTATTAGAAATATTAACATAAATAAAAAAGAACATAATACTTCCTCAAATATCTCTAAACATATCAACCTACTATACAGCAACCAAATACACTCTAACTAGAAACAAGATGAAAAAAACCTATATATCCACCACTGATCCCAGTAAAAAAAAATAAAACTAATTATATACTATACTAAATTTAATACAACCAATATAATCATCCGCAATAACCTCTCTCCGTCAACTAATGTTTTGCAAAAGCCCAACATTGTATATCAACTTAAATGTCCTTCGGGAGATCGTATCTCTGACAAAAATATATATATATATATATATGTTTGTTTCAAGACAACAGCATTTTCGAGGAGGCTTACATTACACATGACAGTTGTATTGCCCAACATTTTAAACAAGATTCCTGTCCACATTCACGTTTTAGAGAAATATTAATTGACAATACAAGTATATTCCACCATGAAAATAAAAATAAAAAAAAAAAATTAAAATTCTCGAATTCTATAAAAATAGACTAAACCAGCACTAAATAAAATTAGTTATGTGTATATCAACAACGTTTTAAAATGTCTATAAAAGCTATGTTTTGGGAAGCACAAATTGTAAAAAAAATTTCAATATGTTTTTAAAAGAATTACAGGTTGTGTATTTTTAAAAAATAAAAAAAAAAAAATTAATAAAAACTAAGTTACCTCCACTTATATATTCTCAACGTAAACTGACTATAACAGAGCGCGTTTCATGCGCATTTACAAAAGAAATTCACAACTATCAATCACATTAATTTTTCTCTTAGCAATTCACCCCTGAAAATAATCTTGGATTAGACTGGAATTACTTGTGAAAATAAAAGAAATAGCAAAAACTACGGCATCTTTCTTACTCAGTTTTGTAACAGTACTAAGAAATCGATCCGTGAATTTGAGAGGATTGAAATAAAAATAAATATGTCTAGATTATATACTGCCTAAGTATACATACTTAGATTATATATATTATATATATATATATATATATATATATATATATATATATATATATATATATATATATAAATCTAAGTATGTATACTTAGACGTTGAAAAGATTGTATACATAGATATGTGTGTGTGTGTATGCACGCGCGTTTGCGAAATTGATTAGAATATTTCGTAAGTTTTTTCGCTTTTAACTAAGAGCAATTCTCTTTGATTTTTGGTGCTGATACGCGTTATAAAAAAGAGACAATCATAGACAAGATTTCCAAGTTAAAAACATTTTCAGAAAATCTGTCACAGAGACTTTCGTGATTATTCAAAGACTCAAAGCTTCACAATCAAAAACATCTCAATACTTTTTCCATTCAGTTACGCCCATCTTTCTTTCGATCTTTCTTTCTCAGTCTGTTCATATCTATCTATCTATCTATCTTTTCTTTTTTTCTATGAAAATTTCTAACAATGCTAAGTTCCTGTAATTTTTTTCCGAGTGAAATGATCTATCTATCTATCTATCTATCTATCTATCTATAAAGCTTAAATAATTGTTGACACTGGAAATCATTAAAAAACTATCTCAAAAGGCACATATTTGTATGAAAGGTGCTAAAAAGTTCTCGGGTTGAGCAAGAAGAAACAAAAAAAAAAAAAACTGCCGTGAACCGTCGGGCCGAGAAATTTTTCGCACCCCTTCGTATACCAGATAGATAGATAGATAGATAGTAGAGGGAGGAAGAGAGAGAGTGAGAGTGAATGAGTGAGTGAGTATGCGTGTATAAGACGAATATTGTGATCCCATTGTTAAAAATCAGAGAAGCCAGCCGTGTAAGAAATGTGGCTCTAGACGCCTAATGACTAGACCCTCGAAAATCTGATACGTCTTCTCGTTTTTGGGGCGTTTGACATTTCTTGTGATGTCGATTATTTTCTTCTCCGTTTCAATTAAGAGACGGGATCATGGAAATTGCTAAGTTTCAATTTTTCTTCAATTTGTGAAGTGAAATCAGTTTTTTTTTGGTGTATTTTTTTAGTGCTCGGTTTTCACCGTTCGTCGGAGAAAAGAAAAAATTCTACAAAAATACGCACTCAAGTAAGCGGTGGACACACCAGCACATGGCACACAAGAGGCAGAGAGCTACAGACGAATACAAGCATAAAGGGGATAGATACAGAGACAGAGAGACAGAGAGAGAAAAAGGGAGAGAGAGAGAGAGAGAGAGCGAGAAAAAGAAAGAGAAAGGGAGAGAGATTTGATTTGATTAATTCGTTCCCTTTTTTGTAGTGAGGTTCACCCTATACAAGGTCCGGGGCCACTCGAGGTAGAGGGTTAAAGAGTAAGCGGTCCAGTTTATGCAGATACGTGAGGAAGATAACGGTTAACTCTAAACTTGAACAGATTATTATTGTAGAGATCGGGGAAGCATCCCCTTGGAGGTCGGTTCCACAGTGCAGGTGTTCGCGGGAAGAAGATGCTCGCGTGGAAGTTACTTCCTACCAATGGAATAAGATGGTAATGATGGTGGTTTGCTACAATATGCGTAGAATGGCGGATCCTAACCGTGAAAGTTAGAACTGGTGGAACCAAGGACCGTAGTCCGTCTGAGAACTTTCCATAGAAATAGCGATAGAGCAGTAAGAGACTTGTTACATTTCATCGGTGGGCTGCAGGGTAGAAAATAGTTTGTTACCAACCAGGACGCGGAATCGCTTTTGGACTAATGAGTCTGGAAAGTGGGGACTGGGCAGCTTCTAGCCATACATGACAGAAGTTCTCCATTTTAAGCCTGATCTAGCTCTTGCAAGCGCAGTACGGGGAACCGACCATTTTTTTCTGCATCCTTAGCGACGTATCGTATGTATGAGTTTTACTTGTGGTCTGGGATGAGTTAAAGGCCCAATAGTCGCTCAAGGCACGAGACTTCCCCGAAGTGGCGTACATTCATTGTGACTGGAGGTCCGATTGGCGATGATGGAATCTAACTAGTTAAGTTTTCGAGGCACTGAATGCAACCAGCCATTTTTTCCTCACTGAGATGCTAGATCTAGTTCGGAGAAGAGATCAGCTACCAATCTATGGTCATCTAGGGTTTTAGAGGTGCACTCATATATCGTTGTATCATCAACATAGATATTCACAAATGATCTCAGTATACTGTTAGGCAGATCAAAGGGGATTTGTGCGAGAAGTGACCCTTAGGGGACGTCTGCGTTGATTGCTAGAACCCCTGAGGACTAATCGTTAACATCTACTTTCAGGGATTGTTAGGAAGGACTTTATTATTGAGAAGACTCTTCCACCGATTCTATAGCTAGAGAGCTTGAGAAGCCATCCTTTGCGTTACATTTTGTCAAAGGCATTCGAAATATCTAATGCTATGGTCCTTGATGTGTCGTACCTCGCTGATTCTGTGAGTAAAGGTAGCTAGGACATCAACAGTGGATCGGTTCGATCGAAACCCGTACTGCTTGTCGCTCAAGAATCTGTTGTTATCTAGGTGCCTAACAACCATCTTGCTGATTATAGCATAAAAAAGCTTGCTAAACTAACTGAAGAGACTGATGGGTCTATACTGAGAGGGGGATGAGCGCACATTCGCGTTCTTGAAAACCGGTTGACATTTTCCACAGGCTTGGGAATTTTCTCGAATCTGTAGGCCGACAGACGAAATAAATACCGTTTAAAATAAACGGAGTGTCTACTCACCAAATACTGGTACCCACTAAAATAACGTTTGATGTAAGAAGTACAAATCTTTATCGTTGATAATTTGGGCCGACCACTATCCTGGTTTTGAAAATTGAAGGCTCCGCTTGCAAAGACTTAATAATTGAATGTAAGCTTCCATTTATTGGATCATTACTGTTCCTCATTCATAAAGGGACTTTCTTCATTGATCCCTTTTTTGTTTGCTAATCATTATTAAATAATTTGAATTAATCCCAGTCGAGGCATTGAGATTTGTTGAGAGTTTTTTTTTAGCCAATTGTTTTTCATTGCAGTCTTAAAATTTTCATCGTTGAGCAATGATTTTGTCCGACCTCTAACTGTTTCTTTTTTTTTAACTGAAACCAAAAGCTTAAGACTTGTTCGATAATTAAATTTTCTCTAAAGGCCAAATGTATATTCATTGTAAATTTAGCGTTCTGCAGGATAATCTCAAGTTTTTTCAAAACTGTAAGAAGGGTGCTGAAAAGTCCTA
>CAHIKZ030001052.1:525000-555000 GCA_903632075.3 Acanthosepion pharaonis
GTACTTGACTGTACTGAGTACATTAATATAAGTTTTCCTATATGGTTGTGAACGCTGGATGAAGTAGAGACTTGAAGCAACAGAAATGTGTTTCTACAGAAGGATGCTGAGAATACTATGGACCGAATATGTGAACAACGATGAAGTTTAGCGAAAATGGAAACCAGAAGGAAACTTATACTTAACATCAGAAAGAAACAGTTGAAATTTCTAGGACACATAATAAGAAAAGAGGGCTTGGAAAATCTGATACTCACACAACAGATTGAAGGGAAGAGGGACAAAGGAAATCAACGTATAACATATTTAGATAGTTTAAGTAAATGGATGGCGGAACAAGGTTTAAGAAAAATAACAAAAAGACAAAGTTATTAAGAGCTACGAAGGACAGGAAATTGTGGAGAGTCATGATCGTCTACATCCTGAAAGGAGACGGCACATAAAGAAAAAAATAGAAATATCTTCATAGTTTCAATTTTATATACAAGTCGGAGAAATCATTAATGTGCGTATGCGCGTATTTGGTGAGGGAAAAATGAATATTCATCAATAATGGCGGGAATTAGGAGAATATTGTGCATTTCATGCTCGCGGACTTTGAATTAAGTACAATTCCTGACTGGACCGATTAAAGGCGCCAACTGATTAAACGCATCCGGAACTGGCCACGAAACGGTGTGATCTTAATCAGGAACATTTGCAAGGATGTACTACTACACACGTCGCACTCACCGTCGGATTACCATTTAGTTTGATCCCTGTGAAATCCCCTTAATGGAAAGAACACTAGCATTTTTGTAAGGATATAAAAAACCCTTACATAAGGTCATCATTAAAAAAGATTCCGATTTTGGGCAGAACAGAATCCTGAAAGATAGAATCAAAGATGGAAGTGGAACAAAATGGCAGATATGTGATCGATTTATATGTCCTGAAGATCCCTTGGGGCATGAAACTGACTATATCCATGCAGTAGAATAGTAGTGGACATGTGAATGATAAATTGGAAAATATTTTGTGTTGAAATTCCCTACGAATGAAAAACTTTTCCATGCAAATAACGGTTTTCGTCAGAGAATTAGTCTGACATACATACAGAAGGAAAATTTAAATTTAAATGTTGAGCGTTTCCATATCTTTAACGTTTCGATGTTGAAACCGGCTTTTCTTTTATTTCTTTCCTGTCTCTTCCCCTCTTTTAAAATATAAGACTGATACCATCTATAAAACCGTTATAGAAAAGATAACAGTTATCATTAGAAGAGGTTAAAGTTGTAGTGATCGGTTTTTAGCTTTGTAGGTCAGAACGGGCGTAATTAAGGAATGTAATCCACAATAAATTCTTCCATGGACAGATGATAGAATAGCGAGAGGCCGTTTGTTCAATGCAACATTTTGAATCAAACCTTTTGTTCAATGCAACATTTTGAATCAAACCTTTTGTTCAATACAATATTTTGAATCAAAACCTTTGTTCAATGCAACATTTTGAATCAAAACTTTTGTTCAATGTAACGTTTTGAATCAAAACCTTTGTTTAATTCAACGTTTTGAATCAAACCTTTCGTTCAATGCAACATTTTGAATCAAGCCTTTTGTTCAATGCAACATTTTGAATCAAAACCTTTGTTCACTGCAAAATTTTGAATCAAACTTTTTGTTCAATGTAACGTTTTGAATCAAAACCTTTGTTTAATTCAACGTTTTGAATCAAAACCTTTGTTCAATGCAACATTTTGAATCAAACCTTTTGTTCAATGCAACGTTTTGAATCAAAAACTTTGTTCAATGCAACGTTTTGAATCAAACCTTTTGTTCAATGCAACATTTTGAATCCAGGCTTTTGTTAAAAGTCAGCTCTTTGTTTAATGTTGCCGTTGCTCACCATGAAAAGTTTTGTGTACGTGTTCGAAATTCGATTAAGCCATTTATATTTTTCCCACTGATGCATTTATTTTTGCGTTTATATTTCAGTTTATGAATATACATTTTTCAATATTGCTATCAGCCATAATAAGAAAAGTTTTGTCGAGTAGAAAAAAATTAATCCCTCAGAAGATCGTGTAGACCAACTTTTCTCAACCAGTGCGCCTGGGCGCACTAATGCGCTCTGAAAGGTAACCAGGTGCGTCCTAATTTAAAAGGAGGAGTAATTCATGAATTATTTTTATATTCAAAAACTTATTCTTTTTAAAACGCTAGAGACACCAGGCACATATTTTCCATAACTAAGTTAAGTCTTTGTCATTTGATATTTTAAACTGGATGCTAAGTTCTTAATCTTTAAGTTGTGAATATTCCTTCCCCTTTCCTTAAAGTATAACATATGAAGCCGAACACTAAAACGATTACCCTAGCGCATCAAGCACAGGTTTCACAGAAGCATACTTAGATATACAATGTAATATATTAAAAAAAATAAATGCTTATTTTATTAATTATTTTCCTATTTTCAAATTTCTTGACCAATTTTTCCTTATTAAAACTGAAAGTGCGTCGCAGAACTTTAGTTATTCTACAAGTGCGCCCTGAAGTAAAATGAGTTGAGAAACACTGGCGTAGACACTTTTGAACTCTACCAAGGCTAGAAAGTGAGAACCGGATAACTCCAGACCGGATATGGCAACAATACTCTATTTTTGGTTTCATATGGCTCTTATAAAACTTTAATAAACGATATAAGTTGGAGGAGCAAACAATGAACTTTCCATCATCTTTTTGTATATGAGTTCAGTATGAGGTATGGTGCGAACTTGACTCTCAATAAGAGCTTCTTTGAGAGAACAAGCGTTCGCCGTGATAGGCAAGACTTAAGGGATTGCTCGCTGATGATGGAACATTACTAGTTTGGTTCCTGTGGTATTGAATGTTATAAGACATTAAACCATTTTTGACCAACTGAGATAGCTCTGAGAAGATATATCATCTCCCATAATCTGGCCATCTAGACTTTTAGAGGTGCACCCGTAGATCTGATTATGTGCTTAGGCTGATTGTATAGATAAAGCTGAAGTAGGGTTGTACTGAAAAGAGATTATTTGAGAATGTCTGCATTGATCTGATGGGCTTCTGAAGACTGAATTAACAATGAACTACATGGACCCTCTTAGGAAGGACTTGATAATTGAGAAAAACTCTTTCAGTGATTACATAGATCGAATGTTTGTGTAGCAACCCTCTTTGCCAACCACTGTCAAAATACTTCAGTACATCTAAGGCAATCGTTCTCGCAATAGGTTTATTGTTTAGTGCCTGCCTGATTTTCTTTATCATAACAGAACATCAGCAGTGTATCTAGCAGAACGAAATTCATACTGTTTATCACTCAGGGAGTTGTCTTTATTGATGTGATCTTGTCGATGACAGCCTCAAAGAGTTTGTTGATGACACTAAGAAGGCTGATGGGTTGATATTGTGAAAGGAATGAGCACTCTTTTTATTTGTAAAAAGAAATACATACAGATGAAGCGTTCTGACAAATTATGCCATAGCTAATTTTGGTTTAATTTTCTTAAGAACAACCACCGGGATTTTCTCCGGATCCTTTAGCCGTGTTAGTGACAAGGCTTTTGATAAGTTCCTTCCCGTGGCGTGACAGTGATATTGTAAAGTTTGTGGCCCGTGAGATGAGGAAGTCAGGTAGGGGGGTGGCCCTTATTGTCTAACGCGGAATTTGAGGCAACGTTCATTGCGAAGATCATTGCATTATCTGTCATTTATTATACACTTAAGCTTTGCCGGTATTGGGAATTTTGTTTGAGAAACTGTGATAGATAGATATGAAAAACATCTGCAGCTACAGATTGAGATTTATATGAAGAGACCGAAATGTATATACATAGATAGGTAAGAATACGCGAATATATATATATATATATATATATATATATATATATATATATATATATAAAAATTTATATAAAATAAATAGAAAAAATTTATCTATATTATTTAATAAAACTTATATATATATATATATATATATATATATATATATATATATATATATATATGTGTGTAAGCAAATATATGGATATAGATCCGACAGTATGAAGAAAATATACTGAAAAAAAAAAGCAAAAATCCATAATTATGCTGTTTTAATGTTTAATGTCAACGTCGGACGTTTCGGTCTAATAGACCATCTTCAGGACATATTCATAAAACATAATTAACATAGACCATATACAATTCAACATGAAAACGATTTCAGTTATCTGTTTGGATTGGTATTGTTTTTATGTCCATCATCTTTTTCATGTTGAATTGTATATGGTCTATGTTAATGATGTTTTATGAATATGTCCTGAAGATGGTCTATTAGACCAAAACGTCCGACGTTGACATTAAACATTAAAACAGCATAATCGCATATTAGGATTTTTGTTTGTTTTTTCAGTATATTTTTTCTTTCATATATATATATATATATATATATATATATATATATATATATATATATATATATATTGTCATCCACGGACAGACTGTTTCGCTGTATCACAACTCATCAGTTAGGCATCTAATTGCCTCAAGCCGGGATCGAAACCCGACTGATTTGGCATCAGCCGGAGATTTTATCTATCAGCGCCCGGTAGAGAGGAAGGCCGATTTTTACGTACTTATTCTTCGAATGAACACGTCAATAACAGAGAGGGCTCAATTTATTGAAGAACTTTGCAGTATTAGCAGTAGTAGTCATTGTTTACAACTTTGCGCTTTCTCTCCAGAATTAAAGTTTCCGGAGTCGTATATATTGAAATCTACATACAAACTGTTTCGCAGTATCATAGCTCATCAGTGCGGCAAGACATCCGATTACCTCAAGCCAGGATAAAAACCCGACTGATTTGCCATCAGTCGGAGATTTTATATATATTTGGTGTAACAGCAAAATTGTCAAATTTTTACATTAAGCTTTGAACCATTGTATTTTAGAAATGATTATAGATATCATACTTGAATTCTCCGAAGTTTTTATAATACTATTGGACTCTATTTGGAAAAATAAAAATGTATTTAGCTCTAAGTTGAAACGATGATCCTTCTTGCTGTTGTGACCTCCTGATCAAGTTTTCCTCTCTACTGTTCCCTCTTTTTAAAACTTATTCATCGTTCTCTTGGTGGTTCTTGAATGGAAGCCAGAGTATGATTGTTGATACCATTGCTGGAGGCCTGAATGATCTTCTTCCTCTCACCATTGCTCACTTGAGAAGATATAGTGGGATTGAGACAAAACGATTTTAACCTGTTCTCTTTCTAGCTGAATAACTCAAATGCTGAAATGGCTAAACGTTTTACCTGAAAACCTGGAAAAAAGGAACTCAGTTTAGTGTTTTTTTTTTTTAGATATTAAACATTTTGTGGGATGGACAATTATGTTCTTACCCGATTTTGACAATTTTGGTATTACAGCTTATATATATATATATATATATATATATATATATATATATATATATATATATATATATATATAGATATATGGTATCGAATCTCACCATGGTCGAATTGTCAGGAAGGAGACTTCCTCCGGATGTTATCGGAATGAATCGAGATCGATCCCAACGTTCGGCATCTTTGGAAACTGCCTGAAAACCATACCACGGGTTGACCCAAGCATTGTGAGTGAAATTGTCGATAGCTGGGCTATCACAAAGCCACAACTCATCGTGGCCGAGTGCTCGAGCGTGCTGGCCTTGTTCAAATTGTTGATCATGCTAGATAACACGCTCTCTCCCAAGAAACTGTAACTAAAGTCTGCTCAGCAAAGTTGCTGTATAAACCACAGGTGGGCTTTGTGGGTGTTGAGCAAGCATAAATGTGCCTAAGCGAGCATCTGCAATAGAGATTGTCTAATCGCCCTAGTAGACGGGTATACTCGAATACAGTGGCCAGCTATTATATATATATATATATATATATATATATATATATATATATATATATATATATATATAATGCATGTATAATAATAACTTCGATTCGAGTAGCGGTGAGAACAGATATATAATAAGTATTTATATATCTCAGATTTATTATTTTACATCGAAGATTGTTTTTTTTTTCATTATTACTAGCACTTACTGAGCGCTATTATATATATTTATATTTCTTATTACTAGAAACGTTATTTTGTAATGGATGCAAGTATTTTGAGGCCTGGTGGTGTAACCGATAGCGTATTGTATTGAGGAATCGGAATCGAGTTCATTACATTCACTTTATGTGCTAATACTCTTGGGAAAGGAATGAATCCATCTTTTTTATCTGCAGTTATGGGTAAATAGCAGGACAGACTGGGTCCTATAGCATTGGATGGCAGCCGGTCGAGGAAAATGAGAACTCTGAATTCAAAACCTGAGGGGCCTAGTGTTCGGACCGATGGTGATCCATATCATATTCCGTGGTCTTCAGATGTCGATCAAGATCTTGGAGAGATGATGGGCGCCGCTAATCAATCCTCTGAAATGATCATGAGGAAGAACAATTAGTCTGTTTCTTCTGCCCTCAGGTCCCCCGACGATTGGAGGTGTCGAGGGCTAAAAAATGAATTTGTGTTGCTCGCAAGTAAAGTTGGCTCCCTGTGCCGCGCAAGGAAATTTGGCTCCCTGTGCCGCGCCAGAAAATTTTTCTCCCCGGAAGCGATCCTTCAGATCTACAAATCAACAATTCGCCCTTGCATGGAGTATTGCTGCCATATATGGTCTGGAGCCACTTCTGTTTGCCTCGGGGTTCTTGATAAGCTCCAGAGGCGGATATGCAATATAATTGTCCCTGTTCTGGCATCTCGTCTACAGTTGCTCTCTCACTGACGTGCCGTCGCCTCTCTCTGTCTTTTTTACAAATGCTTTCATGGTAATTGCTTCGAAGAGCTGCATTCGCTGGTTCCCAGACTTCATGAGTTCAAGCGCCCTACGAGGCTGGCATCCCACTCTCACCCTTTCACTGTCGAAACTACTAAATGTAGCCGTCTCTTCTACTTCAATAGCTTCATGTCTCGCACCTCTCGCCTGTGGAACTCCCTTCCCTATTCCAGTTTCCCTGAGAGCTATAATCTCCAACTTTTCAAATGTAATGTCAATCGACATCTCCACTTGATCTATCCCCTATCCTTCTCCTCATCCTTTCCCCTATCACTCCTATCTGATCTTGCTCCAAATCTTCTGTAACCCCTTGCGTCCTAGTGGCTTCCCGCCTTGCTTGGGGTGAAACGCTTAAAAAAAGTCCTGTTTTGTTTAATTTCCTTACACAGTGTAATTAATAACATCCGGCTTAGCTTGAGAAGTCCTACTAAAGAATGATTGTATCACTGAAAGGAACCGAACATGAAACTTCTTTTCCATCAGGGAAACACCTTCTATAGCCAAAACTTTTACCAATTCTATCAACGCGATCTCCGTATCTGAATTGGTAAAAGCACATTTCAGCTATAGAAGTTGTTTTCCCGATGGAAAAGGGGATACATTGTTCCATTCCTGTCGGAAGCACAATACTCATTTAGTTGGACTTCTCAATCTTGTCTGGTAGGTAGTAATTTCACTGTTTATGAAAATTAAAAAAAAATGTTAGTAACACATACGCGTATCCACTAGCAATAAGAAATAATATCGGACAAAAATACATTAAAAGAATTTATATATGTGAGAAGATGATATATAAATTTCTGTATATTAGAAAGATTTTAAGCAAATGAATCACAACGTGGGAGAAATTCAGTGTACAACGTTTTGTCCTTTAGGACTTCATTGGATTATATTTATTTATGTATATGTGATACGATAAAGAAAAAATAGGAAACGTTTATCAATATATCATGTTTCACTTTTATTAAAGCTTCATCAGAAAATGAGATATGGAGAAAAAGAAGAAAGAAATTCTGGTATTTTTATTTTTGTGTTGTTTGATTTTCATTGGTTAATGATGTTTCATGTGCATTCGAATTTTTAAACAAACGTTAGTATAATTTATGATGTTCCGAATTCAAGAAGAGACGATCTGTCCATTCGATGGTCAAAGAAATTAACGGATTCCAAACCAAACTGAAAAGACATAAATATTGCTTTATATAAGTAAGTTATGTAAGTTTATAATAATTCCAGCTTGTCTATGTGTGATTCTGATGATAGTGCATATTCGTAAATGTGTCTGTGTGTGTGTTTGTGTTCAGTATACATTGTGTTCATTGGTTTTTCGCATGTTGATTTGGGAACCTTTTTACGTACATAACGTTTGTTTGAGATAAACATACGTTAGATTCTTTAAGAATGAATCCAATATCTAATAAAGGTTGGTGATATAATATAAGACTTTTGACGTGTGTTTATAGTTGGTAATAATATTATTAGTAGTCTCTCGAGTACTTTCGACGTAAAGAATTATGTTCTTTTTTTAATTAGGTTGGCATTTGTAAAATCAAAGTTATGGCTACTTTTGTTCCTGTGTATTCAGAGCGAGTTTGAATGGTTGTCTAAACGTAAATCTCTTTTATATTCGTAGATACAGGCTTTTAGATTCCATACTGTCTCATCGATATGAATGTTTTTACATTGGAAGAGAATGATTTATTTATGTTTTATATATATGTATGCTTATTTATTTATGTATGTGTACATTATATCTATATATGTGTGCACATGTGCGTATATATATACATATATATATATATATATATATATATATATATATATATATATATAGAGAGAGAGAGAGAGAGAGAGAGGAGAAATCTGAGGCAGATTTGAAAACTGAAATAAGCATACTATATGAATGGACGTAGGTAGACGTGAACACAGTTAGATATAAACAAATTTTTGTGAACAAACTGAAATAGGTAGATATATATATATATATATATCAACATCTATAAGATAACTCTGTATATGTGCGTCTGAGTCAGTGTGCATTATCTAATGTTCTTGATTGAATCATCTTATTTCCAATTGGCTGTCACGTTACTCGGTATCTCAGACTGTCGGGCCCTGCGGCGCACCGGCAAAGCAATATGCTTAAATGCACGAGAAATTTTCTCTTGATAAAAGCCGTCATTGACGGTGTACTTATACTGGGAAAATTAATTCTTGGTGTCGTCTTCGTCGATCACAACAATCTTTGTCGTCGTCGTCGTCGTCATACGGACAATGAAAAGATCCATGTTGAATGAAACAGAAAATGGACAAAAAATAAAAACAAAAAAAGAAAAGAAAAAAGATTTCACTTATTAAGTGACGCACGTCTTGCTCCATTAACTCCGAATGAATTAAAAAATCTGTTCAACTTTTTCATGATTCGAAAATTTTGTCCGTCCCCACGTCCAATATTAAAATAATTATATTTTCCATGATTTATGCTTGAGCAAGACAGTTTTTTTTTCAATTTAAATTTCCATAGATTGTAATTTATCTTTACTTCGAATGTCATCTTCAAAACGTAGATAATGATTTTTTTTCTTTATGATCTGTAAATTAACACATCATTACAATACAACCATTGAAGTTAAGCAACGATGAGCCTTGTCAGTACTTAGGTCGGTGACCGCTTGAGAATACCTGGTGCATTTCTTTATATGTGCCACAGAAGAAAGTCATGAAATCAAGTGTGGAGCTCACTTCCTGACAAGTAGAGGTCCACGTTAAACAGTCGGCACTTTCTTCTACTCTGATTTTCTTTCACCTTCAACCAATTCTTGCATTGTAAAACGGCGACGGGAATGAATGGCGGGAGCAGGTTTTGGTGAAACGGGAAGCTTCGCATCCTGAACCTGCACATTGGCGGTGAATGTAGTCATCATAAAGGAAGCGATCAGCAAAGAAGAAATTAAATTTTTGGATACAAGCTGAAGCCGACGACCACGAATACTTTACAATGGTTTTCACCCTGTAAAAAGCAGAAGAGACACTCGAGGTAGAGCGTTACAGGGTAAAAGGCATCAAGGTAATAATGCCACCGAGAAGAAGTGACCACTGAAAGACTTTACAGAGAACTTGAAATCCAGTCGTAAACAGGAAACAAGCCTGTGATAGAAAAATGCAATAGTGCCCTGTTGCTTTCAGCAAGCTTTTGAATTCAGAGTTTTTCTTCTCTCAGAACGACTACCGACCAAGGCGAGCCAGCTCAGTCTACCCTGCTATCTCCCCCGTAGATATGTCATTTGTTTGAAAGTGAACGCAACAGACGAGACTGGAATTTGAACCCGCCCCACTAATTCCACTTCTGTGACGATAACTGTTACACTATATAGACAACCTAATGAATTAGTACTGGACTGCTATGTAATTTTTGATCTAAGGTATAAATAGCAGGAATATTTTGTAAATTATATCTTCGTTTAAATTATACCAGCAATTAATACATTTACTTATATGTGTGGGCATAAAACCTTGGTTAATGAGGTAATCTCAACCGCCATATTTACGGCCATGGCAACTGGTCTGGGAGAAGGACAACTCTGAATTCAAACCTAATCTTCCAAGTGGTTGGGCTTGTGCAGTAAGCAAACCTACTCACTTAAAAAAAACTGGCTTATTATAGAAACCGCAACAATATCTTATGTCCCTATCTTCCTCAAAAAATTTAAAGGCATAATATATATATATATATATATATATATATATATATATATATATATATATATATATATATATGTGTTGTTTAATTATTTATATTTATTTTCATGTGTGGTTATTATCCACACATGAAAAAAATAGTATAAATAATTAGACACTTTGTCACTGGTTTCGTTAAAATTTTTCCTTTTGTTCAATGGTTTTGTAAAATATTTTAGAAAATAAATAAATAATTATTTAATAATAATCAACAATTATTTAGTAATAATTTTTGACATTATAAACGTATTAGACTTTCATCAATTTCATTTTTGTCCACTTTTTATTAAAAAAAAATAATTCAATGACGTCGGATCTAAATTGGAAACGCTGATATAACAAAACTTATCATCCGAATTCAGATGAATAGAGAGCGCAGCAGAATCAGGCCTGAAATTGAACAAGAACAGCTCGAGTTCGTTAAAGACACTGTGACAAGGAATGTGATATTTATGCTCAGAATGATATCAGGAAAAGAGCAATACAAATTCCAAAGGAGGTGTACCTGTGTTTTATGGGTGATGCAAAAGCGTTTGATAAAGTACACCAGAAAGAACTGTTGTAACCTTGACATCTTTGGGAAGGATATTAGAATAATCAAGAACCTATACTGGCAGCATGCCGCCTGCGGAGGGATAGAAAATTAGTTCAGTAAATATACTAAAAAAAAGGAAGTGGTATAAGGCAAGGATGTGCCTTCTCACCGGACTTATTGAACCTATCCAGCGAGGCGACTCTCAGAGATTTAGACACATATTCATTATTGGCGGCCACAATCTTAACAAGATAGGATATGCAGATGATACAGTGTTAATAGCAGAGACAGAAAGGAAATCATAAGAAATCCCACCGAAGGTAGGGAAGGAAAGCGAGAAGAAAAGACTAAGCATCAATTACAAGAAGACAGAATGCATGGTTGTTAGCAAAAGGACAGCCCAGCAAGCAAATTACAATTGAGATGCCAAAATCAAACAAGTACAAGAATTTTAATATCGGTTTTAACAGAGGACAAAAAGCGCAACACTGAAATCCGAAGGCGTATTGGGATAGAGAAAGATGCCTTCCAAAAGCTATCCCAAGTATTAAGAAACAGAAAAATTTCATTTTGTAATATCGGCCTTTCTATGTGGCAGTGAATGGTGGACAATCTCCACACGGACGAAGAAGAGATGTGAAACGACAGAAATGTGGTTCTACAGAAGGATGCTGAGAATATCATGGAACATTTGAGCAACGACGAAGAAACGGACGAAATGGAAATAAAAAAAATTATATTTAGCATCAGGAAGAAACAGATGAAATTTCTCGAGTAGATAATGAGGAAAGATGTTTGGGTACTCACAGGTAAAAACTCGTTGCAAGAAAGACAGGGGAAAATAACGCGTAACATACCAAGTGAACGTGAGTCTCGTCCAGAATTGCACAACACCTGACTTTGCATGAGCGTGCTCAGTTAGCATCTCATCATGTAGTGTTGCAGTTTGTGGTAAAAGATGGTTGTGCAGTGTTGATGGACCTCGTGCTTCAGTTGATGCCAAAACAATCAGAAATTGTAATTCCAAGCTGATGAGTATGGGATCCATGGCAGAAACGTTCGTTCTTGAACATCCCAATCGGAAGAAAATGTGCGAAAGATGGATTTTTAACAATGTTCAGTGCTTCTACCATTATACTGTTCAAAATAAAACAAGTTTGATGAAAATTGACCAGTAGGCAATAAAATTATTAACGATTTTAAATAGGGAGTTTTTTTCACCCACCCTAAATACACACACACACACACACACACACACACACACACACACACACACACATATATATATATATATATATATATATATATATATATATATATAATATTTATCTAAAAATTATAAGTATAGTATATCAGATTTTGTTTCAGCATTTCTGGTGGAATCAACACCATCACCTGACAACAAGACACCAGAAGTGTTGAAACAAAATGGCTATTTTTCTAGTGATGTTATAACATGCTTATGTTATTATTTTTAGATAAATATTATTAGCTCTACGCTGTATTGAGCAATGTTTTTTTAAAATAGTGTTTTTGGTTACTGGAATTTTATTCCATATATACCAACCTTGTTTGTATTATATATATATATATATATATATATATATATATATATATAATGTATTGCAAGCGTTTAAAATAGCAAAAATCATGTATTGCATGGAAGCATTTAAAAATAATATATACATATATATATCTTTATGTAAAGAGATAAAAGTCTTCAGTATATCTGTAATAAGTTTAAATTAAAAGCATCGATTTTAAAATCGAATAAATATGATTAAATACTACACTATTTACGTCTATAGATGCATCATTCCACATATGCACACGAATACACGCCTGCACGAAAGCACACACACATATACACACATGCACACACACAGACATAAATAATTTGCATGCATTAAATCCGTGTATATGCCTATGATTCTCTTATATATATATATATATATATATATATATATATATATATATATATATATATATATGTGTGTGTGTGTGTGTGTGCGTGTGTGTGCGTGTGTGTGTGTATAGGGAATAGGTTATAGTTGTTCCAACTGTAGAAATGTGTATATATTAAAAAGAAGAGAGAAAACGCAAAAGTTTTTGGTTGTAATGTGGATTTTTAAATATATATATATTATGCTTTATTTTAATTAAAGAATAATATATATTTTTAAACGTATCCACATTACAACCAGAATCGTTTGCAGTTTTCTTCTTTTTTTTAATATATATATATATATATATATATATATATATATATATATATATATATATATATATATATATATATGTGTGTGTGTGTATTGACTGTAGCACATGCTGTAGTTTTGTGGTGGGCACGTTGCCAAACTTGAAAATTTCTGAAATACGCAGAAGAAATCTGGTACCACGAGTTTATCCTTGGAGCGAGGAAACATCGTTACCATCCCCACAGATGCAACGTCGCCTCCAGCCAAAATAAAATCCTTTCTACAGCAAAGAATTCACTGAACGATCTAATAAAAAAAAAAATACTGAAAACTTATAATCTCTGCTTACTATTTTGTTATGTTTATAATTTTTTGTCTTCTTGAGAAAGGCGTTCTTTTCCCCCCAAACGAAGTGGGGTTAAAAAAAGAAAATGGAAAAAAATAAAAAATAAAAAACCCTCAAATCTGTCGTTAAGGTCGAATGATTGCATACGTTAGGGCGGAGAAAACAAGAGAATTTTACATACTTAAACTAGGTCACCTTGCAATGGCGTAATGCTTGTAAGTTATTATTTTTCCCTCTTTCTGTATATATATATATATATATATATATATATATATATATATAGAGAGAGAGAGAGAGAGAGAGAGAGACAGACAGACAGACAGAGAGAGAGAGAGAGAGAGAGAGGTGTGATGAAAGCTTACAAACATATGATATATATATACATGCATTAACTGTACACACACACACACACACACACACACACACACACACACACACATATATATATATATATATATATATATATATATATATATATATATATATATATACATATAAAGTAACTAATATATGTTCAACTAATAAATGCTGAAATGACTTATCTCAGGACCAAATCCAGTGTTTTTTGTAAAGTTGGTCAATGAGATAAATGTATATAATCTTTGCGCTCTAATTAGATATTTAGCACTTTCTGACTGTGATTAAAATAAGTTAAATTCATGTCATATTTACGTGATAAGTGTCATTCACTTATATTGTCATTACGTACACACACATATATATATATATGAAAATATAGCTTTAAGGTATGCTATATGTAAGGGTAAATGTACTCAATCAAAGATTGTTTGTATGTAAATATAAAATAAAATAAGAATGAACAGAGAGTATCGACGGTCTGTTTCATGCTTGCCAAATGGTATATATATATATATATATATATATATATATATATATATATATATATAAGTGCACATTGAAGTCAAGACTCAGCGTCAACAATATGTTTCATGCTTATACGCCGGGCCATATACGTATTAACATGAAACAGACTGTCGCCGCTGGGTGTTGTCTTCAATGTTCACTTTTATATTTACATACTCTCTATCTCTGATATTTAGCGCTTAAATCCATAAATATAGCATACATTAAAACTATATTTTATCACACACACACACACACACACACACACACACACACACACACACACACACACACACACACATATATATATATATATATATATATATATATATATATATATATATATATATATGCATATGTTTATGTCGACTGTACAGTATAGTCAGTTAAGCACTCTCTGTGAGAAAAAAGCACCATGACACAATTCACTCCGCCTGAAAATTTCGAAACGGCATGCTGTACTGCTTGTCATTTGCGCCGGAAGCTCCAATACAAACATTTCAGAGCATTTAGGTGTGAATCTGAGGACATCGCAGAAAGAGTTGGATGAATCTAATGGTGTTTACGTAGGTGTTTTGAGTGATTGCTAGTGATAGCGGATCTTCAATTTTAGGTTCCCCACTTCTCTAAAACTTTGGACGTCATCATGACGTCCAAAACGAAATCACAGTAATAACAATAAAAAAGCTAAACAACCTACAGTCTTGATTTAAAGATACTATTCTTAATGCTGTAAGCACTTAACCTCATTGACAACATTCGTATTAATTTCGGGGTAAGATAGTAAGTTCAGACGCAAGCTCTTTTCCTGCGTGTGTTTTGCAATGTATGGCCATTGCATGAATCCGAATGATCAGTGAAACTCCTTTTTTTTTCAACAAAGATTGGTGTCGTGCCTCCAACTGATCATTGCAATTAAATACTTCATAGTACATGACACCCTTCCTACCCCCACCAAAACATAGCGTAACTTTCTCAGAATCTGTAATCCTGGGTTTGGCAAAGGTACAAACGTTTCCTTCGAAGGCAATCACGATTAATTTTCCTGAATAAGGTTCTAGTTCTTCGCCCAAAAATTCTTTAGAAGTGCGTTATGTCTTTAATGACGAGCCGTTGATTAATTTATGAAAGCCATTGGCTAGGTTTTCCCACTTTACCGAATTGATTTGAGTATTGCATGGTCTGTATCGAACTATTGAGATGTTTTCCCTGTTGTCAACATCGGATTTTCTTTAATTCCGGTTTGGAGATTAAAATCGCTCGTCCAGAACGAAAGAAATATTGCCCGACCAAAATTGAGTAAACCGTCGCTGCTATTTACCGAGAAATTTCAATACACCGCTATATATATATATATATATATATATATATATATATATATATATATATATATATATATATATATATACATATATTTATATATATATATGTATTTATTTATTAAGCTTAAGTTTGTCAGATACAGGCCACAGTACTGGAGAATATAAAGATCAAACTAACTATAATAGCGAACTGGTTTGCGAGATAAACTTTCGACTGATCTGGTTACTGCAGGCGCCCGTATTTTATCTTTTATATTGTAAACAATGATTTAGATAAATCCCCCAAATCTGGTCAGCACTTTGAAACAACAGACAAGCTGTCTGGAACCATTGGACCTCGCACTTAGCGAAAGAATGGACTCCAAGTTTAGTCTTTCAGAGGCCCTAATGCGATAAACGGATAGCGAATTGACGTAACTTGGCGACACTTTGAAATATGATCCAGTACTTTGCCGAATTCAAAAGGGCCCTATTTAATGACGCATTGGCAAACAAATCACCGGCCGGCCGGGCGATTAAATCTCGCATTCTGGCCTGGAGAAAATAGACGTCCAAAATCCAATAAAACCAGGCGGAAGCAAGAGCTTCAGCTAACAATGCAGTGCAAGACGCCATAGAAAGACTAGAAGACGGCGCAACTCGCAGGATAAGAGTGATGCACTCTCGGCAAAGCGAAAACGGGCATTTGTAGGACAGTTGATAATGTAATCAAGTGGTGTTTAAAGACCAGAGAATCCTCTGGGTGTGGTGAATGGATGCAGAACACTGAACATGTTCTGCGGAACTGCAGGATTTCGGCTGATCTATCCGACACTGATCGGCTGAGCATCAACCAAGCAACAATGAAGTGGCTCGCTGTTTGGCGTGACGAGCAATAAATAAAACAAGTTGGAAATAATGTTTCTGAATAGTAGAGACATGTAGATATTTCTACAGCAAAAAGTAAACTCCTAACTTTATAGAAAAAGTGGCTAGCTCCGTCTTAAGGTTAATATGATACTTCTAAAATCCACACCATCTTGATTTCAAAGAAAAGAAAATAAAGCTCAGGGTAGAATATTGTTGGCGGTGGAATCGCTATTATTCCGATACGATTTTTATATAATAAATTACACACAATACAAGGCTCGAAAGTCACTCAAGGTAGAGGGTTGATATTAAAGTTGCAATGATAAATGAGGTGTATGATATCAATGAAAAAAAATTGGAAGTGGCTGAAGATAATGAAAATGGAGAGGATGAAAAACAATTGACTTGTGACTTGAAGATATTAATATTGTTCAGGGAAGCATTCACGCAGCAGTTGTCGGGAAAAAGCTGTCTATTACTGGAGAAATGTGGCTGATTCGACTATGTGGATGAAGTATGGCGAGTCCTAGCTATAGATGTTTGAACAGGTGGGAGAAATAATAGAGCTCATTTGAACATTTGCCATGAAAATAGCGACGAAGTAGCGATAGGCTTGCAACGTTGCGTTTGTGGGAAAGAGGTTATTTAGTAGGAAATGTCATCACCCACAAGACCGCGTAAACAATTGTGAATTCTGTCAAGGCTTGAAAGTGTGTATTGAGCAGGCATGGCAACGATACTCCATTTTTGGTCTAATCTGACTCTTGTAAATGTAAAGCGTGGCAGAAAGAGTCAGGTATCTCCTGGAACGATATAATGAGCAGACCATTTTTCCGGTGTCTTATATATGAGTTCCGCTTGATACCCAAAGTGAACTTGAGACCCAGTAGACGCTCGAAGCTTTTGTCTTTAGATGGATTATAATTGACGCTTGACATGAATAAGTTATTCAAGTTTATCAGTCTTAAGGTGAAATAACAGGGAGACAGAGATAGATAGATAGATAGATAGATAGATAGATAGAGAGAGAGAGAGAGAGAGAGAGAGAGAGAGAACGATAGTGAGGGATATATATATATATATATATATATATATATATATATATATATATCAAGTATGTGATGCAGTTCAATTTACATTACATGAATCATTCATGCAAAAAACAGATATAGAAGTTAATGATATAAATGGCGAGAATACATCTTCGCAAACAAATTTAATAAAGTACATTAACCCCGAACCTATAGATGAATGTTATGATCCCTGTTTATAAATTCCAGTTGCATAGGGTCTTTTTTTATTTTTTTACAAGATTTCATCTGCTCATACAGACACCATCAGGTATGGAAATAGATTTGTTTTTGTTTTTTACTTCTCCGTAATAACAGGACAACGAAAGAATAGATGTAATCCCATATATGTTTTTAGAAATGTGTCATTGTTAATGGTAAGAATTTTTTTGGAGCTTGCGGTCGCAACGCTGAGGTTGAATTTTTAAATTTGAAGATTGTGCGTTTTTGTACTAATATGGTAATAGGAGAATTCTTTTGTACTGGTAGGTTTTTCAGTCAATGTGGCATGAACTAAATTGTTCAATAAATACAGGAATGTCACAGTTATTATCCGAAAGTTGCAAGTCGGATCAGTTATTTTAATATTAAGTATGTGGTGCAGTTCAATTTACATTTATATATATATATATCGGGAGAGAAGAATATAGAGATGGGACGCATTAAAACGAGCTCGTAATAATCGGAAAATTAAAAATAAAAATGAATGAACTGTTAATTCTAAAATAATTTCTATTCTTTAAAAGATGTTTTACATAAAATGATATTTTTTATTTTAGGCTATAAGAACATTATTTCGAAAATATATAGTTCATCTAAAAATGAGTTTACAACGTCTGTTAACCCGAGAACATATACAGATTTAATATCATATCTATAAAGAAAAGTCGGCAAACTTAGAACTTCGATGCGTCAAAAGAACGGTTTTCCCTTGACACCGCTTTTATTTTAACTACCATCAGTCATCGGCAATATTTATGTTTTATTAATAATCTAATCTTTTTTTTTTTTAAAAAAGCAATGATTAGAATATTAATAAAACTTAAACATATGATGAAAGTGAGTGTATACATTCTCTTTGTTCTTGAGATTTGACAACAAAAATAATAAATATTATTTATTTATTAGATTGTTTATTTACGCCATTTCCTATATATTTTATTGAAATGGTTTACAAAACATCTGCTAGTTGCCAATTGATTCGAACTTTATAAAATGGCAAATAATGCATGTTTCCTTACAGTAGGTTCACATATTTTAATAATTTAGTAAATGCTTATAAATTTATGAATAAAAAATGTTTATTTTTTATTTCTTTATAATTATTTTCCTTTTAATAAGCATCATCGGATCGACCAAGATTGACTGTTTTATTATTTACCTACACTTTCTTATCATCCCAATCAAGGCAATAAAGCCACTAAAACGCAAAGGGTTACTGGGTGTCAAAGAATATGCGAAAAAGAAAACATTATTAAGGCGAGAGAACTATATATGAACAGGAATTAAGATATCAGAGGATAACGATTGACATTACATTTAATTTTCTGAAAATCAAAGTTGCCTGGAAAGAAAGAGTCCGGACGAGAGTTCCTCAAATGAGAAGTGAAGAAACTTTTAGCATGGAAATTACGTTTACACCTAGTAATTTCAACTGTAAATTGATGAGACCGAGCTGATAATCTAGTGCTACGCTTCAGTTCATAAATTCGAGGTACCAAACCATTAAAAGCTGAAGAGAAAAGCAAATTCATGCCTTTCCTAAGGGTATTAGTGCCAAAGTTAATGCAAACTGTTCTCTCTGGAGTTTGAACTTAGTTTGCCGATTTTATTCCTTGCCGTTAAACTTACCATTCTTTTTTTGTTTTACTTGGATATCACAAATTTTACAAAACAGTGACAATTCTAGTTGCCAAAATGTGATTTTCATCTTTTCGTGTGAGTCGAGTGTAGACAAAACAAGGCGAATGAAAGTAATAATAATGAAATTTTCAAAAAGACAAAAATCTTCTTTCACGTTTGTTGATACTTCGCTCCATTTTAGGATGGGAAATTCATGATCCTTCTTTCGTTTTTCTTCTTAGAAACAGACAATCTGTATTCTCACTTTGATTACCGATCCATTTCGAATTAATCCCAGATCCCTTAAAAATATTTTCTAGGTGTATTTGAAGAATTTAAAAATTTTTTTTTTTACCGATTTGGTGGTCAAAGATATTTAAAAAAAATCTCTTCTCTACCAACGTCTAGTACCCAATTACTCTATAATTTCCCCTTCTATATAAAATATAAATATTTTCTAGATGTATTTGAAGAATTTAAAATTTTTTTACCGATTTGGTGGTCAAAGATATTTAAAAAATCTCTTCTCTACCAACGTCTAGTACCCAATTACTCTATAATTTCCCCTTCTATATAAAATATAAATATTTTCTAGATGTATTTGAAGAATTTAAAAATTTTTTTTTACCGATTTGGTGGTCAAAGATATTTAAAAAAAAAATCTCTTCTCTACCAACGTCTAGTACCCAATTACTCTATAATTTCCCCTTCTATATAAAATATAAATATTTTCTAGATGTATTTGAAGAATTTAAAAATTTTTTTTTACCGATTTGGTGGTCAAAGATATTTAAAAAAAAAATCTCTTCTCTACCAACGTCTAGTACCCAATTACTCTATAATTTCCCCTTCTATATAAAATATAAATATTTTCTAGATGTATTTGAAGAATTTAAAAATTTTTTTTTACCGATTTGGTGGTCAAAGATATTTAAAAAAAATCTCTTCTCTACCAACGTCTAGTACCCAATTACTCTATAATTTCCCCTTCTATATAAAATATAAATATTTTCTAGATGTATTTGAAGAATTTAAAAATTTTTTTTACCGATTTGGTGGTCAAAGATATTTTAAAAAAATCGCTTCTCTACCAACGTCTAGTACCCAATTACTCTATAATTTCCCCTTCTATATAAAAATGTATGTAGAAAACCTTTAACTGTTCATGTCCACTTACCGTTGGAAACAAGGTTTTTGTTTTTAGCAATGTGTATAATCAAAACTAAATTTCAGGCATCAGTGTCAAATGAAAATGATATACGTACGCGTCTCTCTGAAAAGATTTTCAGATTTTGTTTGCTTGTCGAAAAGGACCAAACTCATCAATCTCGTATGTGTAACAATGCATCAAATAAAATTATGAATACGTATTACTTGCCTGCTATCTGTTTTATGGTATCCATACAATTAAAATATTCTTCTTTAAGAGTACGCCTACACAGTCGAGCAGCACGAAAGATTTCGCGAGAGGAAAAAGTTTGAGAATTCCTGGCTTACGGAGATAAAAAAAAATATACCTATTATGTAGTCACTTCCAAAAATTCGCTACAAAACGATATCCGATGAAAACATTCCCAAAACGAGAAAAATAAAACTGATCGTTAAAATCTTTCTGATATTACTAAGAGGAAAGATCAAATGATATTTTTAGGCATTTTTTTTTAATTCTTTTTAGAATTCTGGAAATTTTGGTTAAAATTTATTTTTGCGTCCAAATGGGACTTCAAAATGTGTACAGGGAATTTCATCGTTTTTTTGCGGAGTAAATACATTGAATTAGAAATTCTTTCAAAAATCAGATAATTGCCGGATTTTAATAACTTATTCAGAAATGAGTGAAATTACTTTTTCATTTTTAGAAACTCTTTGTAAAAAATGTTTTTAAAAAATCTGTTAAAATACCACTCATTTAATTTTTAAAAAATTTCGATAAATTCTTTTTTATCACATAATATTTATATTTGTTATAAGAACAAGTCCTCAGAGAATTTGCATTATCAATTTGTTTTGTTCAAACAGGGCCCCCAGTTACTGAAAAAATTGTTCTGAATCATAAAATGCAATAAAACTAAAACGAATTTTATTGTTTCTATAAATGAAATATATTATGTACACTATTGTCTGTAATGAAAAAAAGTACACAGGTGTAGCAAAGAAAGCTTTATTCATTTGAGAATACAAGCTTTGCGTATGGTGTCCTTTTATAATCCCAGTAAACAGAAATAGCTCTCTCAAAGAGGATAATAACAAAACAAGGGGAGACCTCATTTGATTATTCATAAAACTATCATAGCAAAAGTATTTCGCTGAATAATGAATTTTTAAAAATTTTGATTAGAATAACTAAAGATTAAAAATTTAAATCTTTTAAAATTCTTTTAAAATTAAACACGGAAGCCCATACACGACGTAATAAGAGAAGTGCCTATAATAAATTTAAAATTTATTGGTAATTTACTAACATTTTCTAAGTAAGCGTCTTCGTGAGTAATACTACAGATGCTAATAGTACCTAAAATTAAATAAAGTATGAGATTGCTTAAAATATTTTCTTAAAGTTTAGATTAATAGGTAGTTAAAATTATATATAAAAAGGCATTAACGTTGTATTCAAATAATTTATTTCATTTCTGCCTCCTTACTTAAATATCCCAAGCATCAGGCTGTCAACAAATCACTCAACACCACAAAAAACAAACCCTCTGTATAAAATAATTATCTTCAAATAACGTTTAAAAATATTTTCCTTTTAAAATAAAATTATTTTGTGTTGACCTATTTGTCTATATGGATGACTTTACATATTTTGCTGATATGAAAAAAAAGAAAAAAAAAGAAGATTCCAATCAGTTTAAATTCAGTTTAAAACATAACAAAGTGTTTTGTTTATTAGAAATATTAAATGTAATAAATTAGCTTTAAATTTAATCAGGAATTAAAAATCTAAGAAAGATTTTTTTTATTAAAAAGTATTATAAACTTAGGTATTACTTTTTATAGGCCCTTCAGTCAGTCAGTTATATACCATGCATGTAGACGCTTAGGCGATCATGTATCTTTCGATACATGACTGACGAGGCAGATTTTTTTCCAGCAGTAGATTGCTATTTCTTTATGCGGTAGACCAGATGTCAGCAAAGGTCTGTCCTGCTATTTACCCATAGCTGGGGGAAGAAGAACAGGATAGATACATTTTCCAAGGGTATTAGCACGTAAGTGAATGTAATGGATGCGACTGGTTTTCGAACTCGCCTCTGTGATTCCTCAACCAAAACCGCTATCCATTACTCCACCGTGCCGGGTAGGTTCTTACAATTATGTTATTCCATCAACAAATGCGTGATGTTTAGGATTTATTTAAACCTGGAAATACTGGTGAGGAATTGTATTTCATTGCAAGCAGGTTTAATTTCGTCTGATTTATGACCATTATAGGATCGAACTTGGGGATCAAACTTTGCAACTTACACAAACTTAGAAAAGATCAATCTCTAACTAGTAGTACTGATATTTACTATATTTGGCTCAGGGCATAAATTATATTATTTAGGGTAAATATATCAGTATGAATTGTATCGAATTATATAAATTTCATATAATTTATATTATAATTTGTCATTTATATCATTTCATATTAAAGTAAATTATATAATTTATATAATATAACGGGGAGGCACAGTCCTATGGGTAAAAGAGAAACTCGAAGAAGTTCCACCACGGAATTTGTGATCGAGCGGCGCTATATCGATTCGTTACCTCGTCATTACCGAGGACTGTTGGTACAGTTGTTATGGCGTTTGCCTCCTATCGTAACTCTTCGAGTTTCAATTCTCGGTAGTGGATGCGCACTGCTGATGAGTCCCGAATATAGGACGAAAAGGCCGTCCAGTGCTTTCTGCATTCTGTTGAGGTTTTTTCTAGACTCGATGAATTACTTAATTATTATATATATGCGCATTTCATTGAATACGACAGAAAAAGATTTAGCTTTTTATACAATTTCTCATGTGATCTAATATTTTTTCTTTTCAGATGATAAATTATATAAAAACTGTCCGAATGTCCTTTTTTTCGAGCGATTTCGGCTATACATTTAACCATTTTCCAGGATGAAATATTTTGACTGTTAAATAAGAAATAGATGCATGTATGTATTTATATAATTTTTTCAGTTTTCAAAACACGGTCAAGATATTGTGTCTATGTTCATAGTTGATACTATTGAGTGTTGGTTTTGTTGTTTTTATTAATAAGGCTTCCATTATTTTTAGCCTTCCTTTTGCTATTATATTTGTGTTGTTTGCAAGTATGTTATGAATAGGGTCCGGTAGGTCTCCATGAGTATTTAAATGAGACCTAATTGAGCTATGGTAAGAAAGGTGTAGTGTGAGTCTTCGTGTCAAACATGTTGTAGTATTGCCTATATAATTACGAATTTTGATTGATCAGGAATAGAATTCCTTAATGGGCATTTAAGTTCGTAAATAATATTTGCCCTATTTAATTTTGTTCTAAGAGGTGAATTATTATTTTTAACTATAAGGTTAGAGGTATTAAATTATTTGTATTAGATAATTAATCTAATTTTTTTTTTTGCTATTGTCAACCGGTGTTGTGCATTTTTATTTTGGCCGTCTTTTGAAAATGAAAACATTATATAAATACATACATACAACAAACTATGTCTAGTTAACAGGTAATACATTTCAACCTTGAAAATGGCTAAATGCATAACCGAAAGCGCTCGTATAAAAAGAACAATTGAACAGTTTTTATATAAGCACCTTGTCTGTCGTATTCAATGAAATGTGCACGAAAGAAGGATTGCCTAAATACACAATGTAAAATATATATATATATATATATATATATATATATATATATATATATATATATATATAATCTAAATGTACATATATAAGATATCTATTAAATATATACATATATATGTTAAATTTATAAATGTATAGCCTTTATAGCAAAACACATATTTTATACAGTCTAATACAATTTATAAGAATCGATATGATGCATATTTAATATTACGTAATATAATGTCATACAGTAAAATTTAATATGCAATTTATACTAAGCAATATGATATAGTAAATAAACTCTCCATAGTAGTAGTAAAATGTAAAATTGCAATTCAAAATTTTAAAAATAAAATCCTATTTATGTGAATTTTCATAGTAGAGAGATTTTAAATGTTAACAGAAGTGGACATGTCTGATAGTGAAAGTTTATAGATTGCTCAAAATTACGAGTAGAAAAGGAAATATCAACATTTGGACTTTCAGAAACTTTTATTTTACATGGCATATGCAGTATATATATATATATATATATATATATATATATATATATATATATATATATATATATATATATATTTATAAATCCATATATATGTTTATTATTTTATATTCAATCTCTTACGCATTCCATTAAAGGTGCATTTTAATATACGCACGCGATGTTATTAAAATATACTTATATATTATTTATATTGTTGTTTATATAAATGATTTATATATATATATATATATATATATATATATATATATATATATATATATATATGAATAAGCTATCTAGATCTCAAATCTAGATCTAAAATATATATAAATAATATAAGTAATATGTACACATATATATAGTTTTATATACATATAAATCATATACATTATTTTATGTATAAAATGAAACATACAGATTATAATTTCTATCATGTTTTGAATTAAAATGAGAAAGTTTCATAAAAATTAACATTGATGTTGTCATTTCATGCATTAATCCCTGTTTACAGAAGAAAAAGAAATTATTACCACATTGATTTCGAGAAACTGCAATATAATTTTACTTACCATTGAATCCTTTGATCTCTAGCCGATTCATTTATCTGTTTGATGTAGATCAGGTATTTTTGATTTAAATGACTACGAGTTGTTGGAAAGTCACGTATTTATCTCGATGGTTTGTGAATTTATTCAAAGCGATAGTGACTCGGGGAAACTTCTCTTTTTCTTCCAAGCGATTTGTTTCCTAATATGTCGGCAAAGTGTTAATTTTATTATAGCTCTTAATTTTGTCTACTTTCCTCCGCAGTCCACCTTTTAATATATATATATATATATATATATATATATATATATATATATATATATAGGGTGCATCAAAAATACTTTTACAGAATTTTGGGGCTTGGTTCCGGGCAAAAAAAAACAAAGTAAAATGTTCATATAAACATATGTCTAAAAGACCATCGTTATACCTCAACACAGCACCTCCGCTTGCTTCTATACACACATACACCTATCGGACTGGAAGACCTTTTCAAATACTCCCACACGATGTTGAATTATTTCGCAGGTCCCCATGACACGTTGATGAAACGTCTCTGCATTATTAATATCTGCTGCATAAACCGATGATAGTTAAAAATCCAAAGGGTTGAGGCGAGGGGAATGTGCGGGCCATGGAACCCGTCCTCACCTACCTATCCATCTTTCGTGGTAGATGTTAGCCATTGCATCACGGACAATATAACTAAAATGCGATAGAGCCCCATCATGCATGAACCCCATGCGTCTTCGTATGAGCAGGTGTACATCGTTTAGCAGTGTGTTCGAAATAAAGTCTCTGTAGACAGCTTCTATAAGACGTGCTGGGAGAACATGTGGACCTACCAGACAGTCACCTATAATTCCAGCCCACACATTAATCGTAAACTGATGTTGGTGTTTAGCCCGTATTGTACCATAGTGATTCCGATCCGCGCACATATGTTGGTTGTGTAAATATGTAATTCCATCTCTTCCAAATGTTGCCTAATCTCTAAACAAGACTGAAGAGACAAATATCGGATCAGCAATAAACTATCGGCAAAAGTTCTCCCGTGGTGATTGATCAGATGGCAAAAAAAAACCCCTGCACACGTTGCAAATAATACAGGTACAAGAGATGCATTTGAAGTACCCTCCATGCGATACTATGAGATGTACATCATGCAAGGGCCACTTGAAGTGTGCTGATACCTGGATTGTCTCTGACAACCTGTAGAATGTGTACTTCGTAGTCAGGCATGCGAGCGGATCTCAGTCTTCTTCCATCCATAGTTTGCCACGGATCCTTTCTCAGCGACATGAAGATAAACAGAAGCAAAGGTTGGACGACTCGGCTGCCTTCTCTCTGGAAACGCAATATGATACAGTCGTGCAGCCTCGCATCCATTACCATTCGCTCGGCTGTGTGTAAAAATCATATCTGCCTGCTCACGATATTAATATCCTGCCATTGTTAAACAGAACACTTTTCAGTTGGCTCATTACTACACACATTAAACATTGAAGACAGACTAGCCATAAATGTACACGAATGACAAATGTAACATAGTCTACATGATAACACAGCACCATCTACAGTAAACATTCTTTTAAGTTAACTAAAATCAAAGGATTTTCGGACATAAGTTTATATAGAATTTTTGTTTATATGTTTATATAGAATGTTTTGATTTGAGAAATCCACTCCCGCAATGTTTGCAAATGTATTTTTGATATACTTTGTGTGTGTGTGTATATATATATATATATTAACAGTTTTTTTCAGACAAATCTAAATTTTACCGGAAAATGGTTATACAAAAGAGTGTTCAATACACAATGTAAAAAAAGAAAATCCGAATATGCACAGCTATTAAATTTCAAAGCCAGGGAATACTAACCTACTCAAGCTACCATGGTTTCCATTCATTTTTGGAATAGCGAGCAGCTGCCTCGTCACATTTTCTTGGATTTCTGCAACGTCTTGAAATATTGTTCCTTTTAAGCTGCATTTTATTTTTGAAGAGGAAAAAGTCGGTGAGATATGACGTTTGTCGATTTTGGGAAATGTGCTTGACCAAAAAACTGTTGCACAAGCGTTTATTACTAATAGAACCTCTGTTGTGTGCTGAGATGACCACGCTCTACACGCTTTCCTTCCAAGCAATGCTATGAACCGCATAAGTGAGCCAGGATTCTAGGAATTATTTTGGAAATAATAATGATTTACTGATACAAGTCCTACTAGTTAAGCTATAGCTGGGGAGGGGGAGAAGAATTGGATTTATACCTATACGAAGGGTATTTGCATGGAAGTGAATATAATGAACACAACTGGAATTTGAAATCGGCTCTCCGATTTCCAATTCCGAGTCGTTAGCGATTATACCACACGCACATCCAAACTTATAGCAAGCAGTCACCTATCAAAATACTGATCAAGCTCTTAAATTCGTTGATCGTACAAAAACCGGTGTTTCAACGTAATATAGTCGTAAACTCGTAAACAAATTCTGTTTCTTTTTATAGGTGTCCTCTGTGTAACCATGTCTAGCTTTCTTTTTCTGAGACTATTCCTATAACTCTTTTAATTCTCTATGATGTTTTATTTCCTTTCCCATCGTTTTCTCGTTTGACGTAACTGTTATGAGCGGTTGTTATAATTCTTTTTCTCTTCTGTTTCTTATATAACGTTGTATTTTACAGAAAAAAAAAATCCTCTTATTATTCTCTTTCATTTCCAATAGTTCCCTTACATCTTATCGATTTGCTTGGGGGAAATGATAAAAAAACATAAAAAAAATCCGTGTTTTCGCCATCAATTTAATCAAGTCATGAGTCCTGTGAGTGTACAATTTTCCAATCCCTCTTTCTTCATTATGTACCCTAAAAATTTCAACTGTCTCTTTCTGCTCACATCTTCGGTTCATGGTATTTTCAGCATCATCTGTAGAACCAGATTTCTGTTGCTTCACGTTTCTTCTTCATCTGTGAGGAGATTGTCGAGCATTCAATTGTCACATAGGAGGTCTATTATTACGTAACAGTTTGCTACTCTTTTCTTTGTTTCTAACGAAATTTTCATCCTGTTTCTCAGCTTAGCTTTTGGAAGGCATATTTTACTGTGCCTATCCGCTTTCGGCTTTCAGTGTCGCACTCTCTGTCTTCTGTTGGGCTAGATTTACTAAATATCTGTAAAGTCGCTTACCAAACAGCTACGGTTTCTGATATATATTTAAATATTCTCGGCAATCTGCAATGTTATTGTTCCTAATCTGGTATATTGCCTTTAGTCAACTCCCACAGCCGTAATGTAGCTTCCCTCTGACTTTTGTATAAATACTTTCATAGTAATTGTTCTTTCCTTTGAACTTTCCTTTGTGGTACCTAGAATTTATTAGTTTAAGCGTGGTCTCATCATTTTGGCTAGATGTAACCGCAAGTTCTATGCTAACAGTTTCTTCTATCGCACTTCTCACTCTTCCGGCTCCATGCTTCCCAGTCAACTCTGATCTTCAAAAATTTAAATTCAATGTTATCTATTGTCTTCTTTATCATTGCTCTTTTATTGTTCTCTCTCCTTAATAGCGTTTTTCTTATATTCTCAGTTTCCGCTTGTGTCTTTGAAATAATTAAAAGAAAATATAGAAATCAACAAAAATATATATATTAGGGACTTCATTACCTTGTTTGGGGTGAAATGATTATTAATTACTGTTTTTTTATTGTTCTATCTCCGTAATAGTGTTCTTTCTCATATCCTGTAACACTCAATAACCCCTTGCGTCTTTATTGTCTTGTTTCGGGGGAAATGGTCTTTTTGAGAGGATTCCAGTGGGTCAGAGATTATTTGTATACGTGTTATTTTCATATCCCACAATTTCTCCATGTCTTGGACAAGATCCAAGACAAAAAAAAAAAAAAAAAAAAAAGCGAAAAAAAAAAGCTACATGGGTCGCGCTGATGTGCTTGGGTTCGGGTTGGTTTTGGGCGTGGATAAATTTATTGCTTAACAACGGCGAACGGAATTTTGACGACAGAAAAAGAAATGTTGACAATCTTTCCATCTGAAATCCCTTTCATTTTGCGTGATTAACCGACAGGCATAATGAAAGAGTTCTCATCCCCTCTGGGAGAAACCACTGTTGCGAAAAACAAAGAAACAAAGACTGAGTTTAGATTAGGCTTGCTTATGTCATCTTATATGCATAGTGACCGTTAGTAGCAGGCAGTGAACCCCCAAGGTTCCTTCTCAGAACAGCCTGCCAGCAACGCCCCAATAGCAGGCGTTTAGAGAATTAACTCACGATTGTATTACCATTTGTCAAAAAGACGACACAACTTTGAGAATTAGAGAGAACGAATCCCCACTGACTGACAATCAAACGTCAAGAAATAAAGGAATAGATCACACTTTGGTTGCCGTATATATATATATATATATATATATATATATATATATATATATGTGTGTGTGTGTGTGTCTGTGTCTGTGTGTATGTGTGTGTGTATAAATAGTGTATATATATATATATATATATATAT
>CAHIKZ030001052.1:557500-610000 GCA_903632075.3 Acanthosepion pharaonis
TGATCGTTCTGATGAGAAAAGAACTCCAGATTTTGATGGTGAGATCCAGGCTATGATTGAAAACTCTCTTTTCAAGTCAATCAGGTCACTACCCTGGGAGGCAGTGGCTACCCTGGGTCAAGAGGGTGGCTACTGGAAGACGCTATGGAAACATGTCACACAAGCAGGAGAACCCAGTCATGGCTATCAGACAATTTCTGCGACGACATCACCCCTTACATCTGGCCACCTAACCCCACAGATTCCAACCCCCAAGATTATTATGTGTGGGGCGCAGTTGAGTGAGAGACCAACAAAACTCCTTGTAACAACAAAGAGGATCTTAAAGCAAGGATTATGGCAGCATTAACCAACTTAAGGAGATTGTCCAGAAGAACTGCAGGAGGTTCCAAAGTCGTCTGGAGGCCATGGTCGAAGCAAATGGCGATTTTATTAAATAAATTTACTCTTTAGTATTTCAAGGTATTTTTGTGTAATTTTGGTAAATACATGTTAAAATGAGATGTCTGTGTTATTTTTTATTTTATTTTATTTTATTTATTTTTTTATTTTTATTTTATTTATTTATTTATTTATTTATTTTGCGTAATTTAGACGACAATTTATCCATCACACCCTGTATATGATATACACCTTTATATATCAGACTAATAATGTTTTGTTGAATGGGAAAATGGAAAAACAAAATTATGTTGCGCGTGTTGTAGAACCGAAAAACCAGACTACCTGCAAATATGATTTGATTACGGTGGTGAAGGCTTGTGCACAACCGACCACATTTTGTGAAAGAGCTGAATACAAAGGACTGGTGCACAGCGTGCCACAACTTTCCCAAACTACCCTCTTCAGGGTTGGATTTCAGAGTTGTGCTTCTCCTAGACCGGTTGACACCCAAGGATATAGGACCCAGTCTATAATAATTTGAAATCGAACCGTTACCATCCACCCTATAATCGTTAAGATAATACAGTCGACCTTACTACCCATAATGCACCATTAAACAACATATATAAATAGTCGAGGCAAAACACAACACACATAGCCTGAAGACTGCATTCAAACATGAATCAACAATCAGTAAACTTCTGTTCAACAGTAATGAAAAAGGCATTAATTTATTTTAGTTCTTGAAAAGGTGACCCCCAACCCAGAAACGAAAATTCGATTTTACCATATATACAATAAGGGTAAAAGATGAAAATATTTCAGAAGCGAAATTTGCGAATAGTTGTACGCAGATAGCAATGATGTATTTCTAACGCATTTAACAGTTTATCACTATACCATAACATACAAACTTACAAATTCTAAAAGGTACCATAAAATTCTAGAAGGTTCCAATAAGTGCTAGAAGGTTCCAGAAAGTTCCAAATGGGTCCAGAAAGTCATAGTACTACTCTATTTATATACGATTTTAGAAGTTTCGTGTTCGGGGTGACATTTAAAAAATGTACTGAATCAAACACTTCTTCATTAATTTTAAGCAAAAGTTCATCGAATTATGATATAGAGGAAATCAATTATTTTACAAAAAGTCTAAAAAAGTATATAATATATAATATATATATATATATATATATATATATAATAAATATAATATTTAGTAGATACAAGTGTCTGAGAAGACAGCCTTGTTAAAATTTACATTGTTTTAAAAACTAGGGATGTCTACTCAATAAATATGAGAAATAATGTCGGATTATGAATAATATCCATTATCTCCCTCCATAGAAATTGCAATATATCTATTTTTAATCATTTCATTCTAATCAGGGCAGTAAAGCCACTAAAACACAAATAGATACCGAGTGTAAAATCATAATTAAAAAAAAATTATTAAGAAGCGCGAACAATAAAAATTGGCTGGAAAGCAAGAAGCCAGAAGAGAGTTCCACAGGAAGGATCTGTGAGAAATTAAACTGTTAGCAAAGAATTTACTGTTATATCTAACCAAATCAATTGTAAAATGATGAGACCAATTAGTACTGCGCTGAAATTCTGATAGTTTAGATACCAAAGAGGAAAGTTCATCAGAACAATTACCATGAAAATATTTATAGAAAAGGCACAGGGAAGCTACATTACGAAGGTGACTGAAGGCGAGATGACAGGTCATGATAATTCCCTGAGCATCCGACAGTTTCAGGCCTAGAAATACATTGCCGTACTGGAACAGCCTCTCTATTCAACTGATTGTGCTCCGTGAGAGTTTTTTCTTTTCTCCAAGCTCAAGGGGATCATCAGGGACACGCGTTTTGAAGGCGTGAAGGCCATCAAAATGGCCGTAGTGAGGGAGCTGAAAGGTATCCAAGAAGAATCCTTCCAGCAAGACAGAGAAGCGTCTCAGAGAAGGATGGAAAAGTGCATTAGATTCGACGGGGGTTAATTTGAAGGGAAAACCATTGTAGATTATTTTTTGGATTTTATCAAGAATCTCTAAATATATAGCGGGAACACCAGATCTTATGGCAGCAATATTCAAAGCACGGACGAATAGTAGACTTATAAATATGTAGGACAGATTCTAGAGAGAAAAATTGTCTAACCCGACACAGTGAAGTAACTTTCCTAGCAGCGGAACTAGCAACTAATTCAATATAAGCATTCCACTTCATGTCAGAAGAGAACGTTTGCCCGAGTAGGTTCAACGAGTCACTTTCCTGGAAGTTAGCTGATAGAAGACAAAAAGCGGTCTCTCAGATGATTAATAGAGAGTAGTTTTGCTTTGCAGGCGTTAAAATTAACACGCCATTCGTTACACCAGGTAACAGCAGATTTTTAGATGAATTTTGAGATCAGCTGGCAATTTGACCTTATCGAATCGATCACACTTGCTATTAAGACAAGAGTAAGCATCTGCGTTTTTGCATGCATGAGCATATATGTGTTGTGTATATATTTGTAATCACACTCAAATATACAATATATATATATATATATATATATATATATAAAAAGTAGAAAGCGAGAGAGGGCATGCTGCTATAAACAAAGACTTTTTATATATATATATATATATATATATATATATATATATATATAAGGACTTTGTTTATAGCAGCATAATTTCTCGCTTCTCTACTTCTATTCTTGATATCTTTGCTGTCCTCCTTTCAGACAGTTCGCGTGAATTCTGACCTCACACATGTTTATCTCTTCATTGAAAGAAAAAAAATCATTTTTTTCTATATTTACTCAGAGAAACCTTTACACGTAGGTATGCAATCTTGCATGTCTAACCGGCGTTACTCGAAATCGTGTCATAGCCATCACAGAGACACTGAAAGAGTTCACCAGCAAAATGAACAAACATTTTGTTTATACAAACTAAGCTCACTGACATTTGCTATATATAAATTTATGGATAAAAATGCGCAATATCAGTGATAGAGCGAATGTAGAGCTTTTCCAAGCGTAGCTTAGATGTGGCACAAGACCGAAAGTATAGGGCATCGAGTGAGGATCGAACTCACTACTCAGTCGTAATGGTTCTAGCAAGACATGCTTGCAAACTATTACACCACCTCGAGGTACCCTGGTAGAGCGAGTGTCTGTTTCTTCCTTGGAAGCAATCTTCATGGTCTGAAGATTGCCTTGAAGCACGAAACTTATACGCTCGTTGTTAACTCAGTCTTCACTTTTATAGTAATTCATATATATAAATATATAGTAATTTATATATATATATATATATATATATATATATATATATTTAGAGTATTATATTTTCTCTTTCTCTGTATATATATATATATATATATATATATATATATATATATATATATATATATATATATATATGTGTGTGTGTGTGTGTGTGTGTGTGTGTGTGTCAGATAACTACATATAATTTTTCATATCAAGAACAAAATTGGGGAAAATTTATGACAAAGTGGAAATGTATTCATGTCACACGTTTCGGCCTTTAAGACTTCATCGGACAAATTTGTTACCTTCATGCGACTACGCATGCGAATGAACGGGGAATGCTGGGAATTTTAAATTTAATTTCGTTTTTTTACATAATCCAGTCGATTTAATTTAGATTCTATTCCTAACGAATCTGACCACAATTTTGACATATGAATTCCAACTCTGATCAAAGGAGGAACAATTCACTATGACCAAAATGTCTAGAGGGGGTCTTAATCTCAAGGTCATTCACAGTATATCTGCGCCCTGGCTCCTACAACATTTCACCATTCCTGGCAGATCTTCTGTTTTCGCAGTGTGGGATATCTAATAATGAAAATGATGGGAAGAAAAAGAAAAAGAATCTAACTATATAGGCTAGGTTATATAAACAAAAATTAAAATGATAATCCCCAGCATTTCTTGTTCGTGCGCATGTGTAGTCGTACCAACATTTGATCCGATTAACTCCTAAAGATCAAAACAAATCACACGAAAACTTTTCCAATTTGTCATATATATATATATACATATATGTTATTAGTAGTAATCCTATAGATATAAGAAACTACACTCGTTCGGAAAACATTCGGTGTCTTGATTTGCAAATAATCAAACCAATCGGGAAAAAAAGGTATAAAAAAAAGAAAGAACCAAGAACATGTACGTTAGCCGAAAATAATCGTCCAACAGGCAAATTCAAAGCCCAAAGAAAAAAAAACCCGATACCAGTAAGCTAAATAACTAAATAAAGTACTCAATACAGTAAGTAGAGCAGACTAGTTAAACCTCGAGAGCCGGACAAACCTACCAAGTTTCACCTAAGCGGATCGTCAGGGAAGACTGGCTTCCCTGACGATCCGCTTAAAACTCTCTCGAGGTTATATATATATATATATATATATATATATATATATATATATATATATATATATATATATATGATAAATCAAGAAAAACCTCAAAAATCCATAACATAATTTATTTCATGAATATTTTATATTCATCTCTTCAGACCGAAAGATTTTTAGAAATGGAATCAATCCATCCAGACAGATATATCGGGATGCAAAGGAGGAAGTGAAAAAAGATAGAAAAAAATATGAATTGGTATTTTTATATATATATATATTAATGTGGACAAATCAAATAACTAGATATTAGCAACCGTATATACGTGCGTTAGCGTGCATACACAGGTAAGCGAATAAATATTAACTCAATTTAATTTAAAGGTGTAAACAAAAACAGTGCTCTCTGTTGTTAGACAGAGCTGAGAAGTATATATTAATAAATATACATATACTTACGTTCGAAGTGCAACTTAAATTTATATATATATATATATATATATATATATATATATATATATATATATATATATATATATAGGAGGATACGAGGAAGTGATGAAGAGTTCACAGCCGACCAAAATATACCTTACTTAAATATTTAGTTATTTAGTCATATTTTGCAGAGAGGGTTGTGCAAAGTATTCTTCATTCTTACCCCTCGACACCAATTTGCCAAAGATAGACCTAACGTTTGTTTTGCCTTGATAACATTAAAAGATGCTGTTTGATTACATAAAAGAAAGTTATGCTTATATGTCAGTGTTCTGATCTGTCTTTTTACCTTTCAGGAATATTTAATGTCAAGTTGAATATATATATATATATATATATATATATATATATATATATATATATATATATATATATATATATATACACATATATATACACACACACACACACACATATATATATATATATAAATATATATATATATATATATATATATATATATATATATATATATATATATATATATATATATATATATATATATATATATATATATATATATATATAAATTCAAAAGACGGAATAATAATAATACTTTCCTTATTTTAATATTCTGATAATTTTAACAATTTTGTTCTGACATATATATATATATATATATATATATGTCAGAACAAACACTATATATGTATGCGCACACATACATTTATAGATATACACATTTAAATACACAAATAAAATCACCCAAAGATAGAAATGTTGAGAAATGAGTGTGTGTGTGTGTGTGTGTGAATAAGGGTATGTGTGAATAAGTGTATGTGTGTGTGTGTGTGTGTGTGTGAGAGAGAGAGAGAGAGAGAGAACTAGAAAGAGTGAAAAAGAATATAAAAAACTTTATATTGAATACATTTTTATGCTCAAAACTTGATTATCTAAAAACATTATTAATTCTTTAGTATCATTTGCAAAGTGAATTTGACGAATATCATGTACATTTCTCCTACCCCCAAATCTATTGATGTGATCTTTGGTGTAAATTCCGTCTGATGTCGATATTCTAGAAAATTTTAGATGAAAACCATTCTTCAGTCGATTAAAAATCCCAGATTAACATTCATTTAATCCTCTCCCTGTTGATGCAATGTTCAAATCTCGAATGTGTTCCGGCTTTAAATAACCGACAATGGGTTGATAAAGCGTAAAAAACAAGTCAATAAATCAGTCAATATTCTAAAGTTTTAATAAATCATCCCCTAATTATAGACAGTCCGAAGAAGGCGTCTGTTAAAACGTAGATAAAAACTGTACTGATGAGGTTATTAGTCCGAATAATTAGCTGAATAATGATGAAAACTCACTCATAATCTATCTATCTATCTATCTATCTATCTATCTATCTATCTATCTATCTAATATAAACTCACATCTGTTTATATCTATGAAGTATAAACTTGCACCTTATTCGAATGCGTTGTTCATAAGAGTCTCTCAAAATCAATGCAAAACGAATTCGTTCATTGATCTTTTAGCCCCACTTAATCGAACTTACTAACACTTCTCAAACCAATTTGTATTTGACGAATTTTTTTCATTTTAAATCAGCGAAGACAGACACCAGATTAAAATAGTCTAAATCGTCGCTCGAAACAAATGAATTAGTTGAACGTTAAGTAATTTGTTTGGTTCGTCTAATGACCAAAAGAGATCGCCAGACTAAGGCGTTCGGCTGGATAGTGACCAGGAGCCTACACTTAACACTGCAGTGTTGCGGTGTGGGACGAACTCTTGAGGGTATACTTCCCTGGTCACTACAATTTTAACCTTTTCAAGGTCAACCGTTTCCTGTCTTACATATCCTCGTAATATGCAACTGTTGCACCCACTCTTACGTCTTTATAACATTGCCATTCATTAACCCTCTACATTGAGTGGCACTTGGGCCTTGTATTGGGTGAACAATTGAAAAGAAAATGAATGATAATGGTTTTAGTGACGGCAGTAGTATAAAGTAATCTCTTCCTTCATTTTAACTGTGGAAAGGAAGTTACTTGGTAGTGATCATTTCCTCTGCCTCGAGTGGCCCCTGGGCCTTGCAAAGGGTGAAAATTACTGTAAGAAAAAAGTAAATTTGAACTGTAATAAATTAGATCGCACCAGTATCAGATATTAATACTTGATGCGACTGCACTTGTATAACATATCGATGGTACTGTAATTATTCGTGTATAATACAGATTTTAAATCTAAATGTTAAAGGTGCGTATTATACACCACAATTAAATATCAACTTTTTTCTTTGTTGGGCTATCATAAAAATTCAGGATGCGTAATTAGTAAATACTAAACAATTCATATATTTCGGCGTATGGATCAGTTATAAATTTTAATATAGGAGATAAGAAAAATTGAAGATGGAATAGGCTGAACTTGAGATAGTTTCGCTCAACACCACAAGTTGCTACAAAGCCAAAACATTTAACTAAAATCTCGAGTCATGTCCTTAAGTAAGACTCGTCAGATCGAAACTTTCATGTCGTTGTCATGCATGGTGCCAGACGCATTCAGGAATATCTAAACTGTCAGCTGTAAACAACCGCTTTCTCGGATAGGTCTAAATCTTTTTTCAAACCATGTGGACTGGATCTACGGAATCATTGAGAATTGTACCAGCTAACAGAAACTACATCACATGAAGACTTCCAACAGCAGAAACAACTAAAATAGATAGCACACATAACTCGAAAAGAAAAAAACAATGACATAATCAAGATGTTGGCGTTTCACAATACTTATAAAAAGGTTATGAAGGAAACCCTCATCAGTTACTTTTAATCATTTCACCCCAAGCAAGGTAGTAATGCTACTAATACGCAGGGCGTTACAGGGAGTGGAAGAGAAGACTGAGAATAGGGAGGACTGAGGAAAGAAAAAAATATGAAAGAGGTTCAAGAAGGCAGAAGATGTCGATTGTCGTTGCATTTAAACTTTTAAAGATTTATAGTTATTAGGGAAGCAAGGAAACGGAAGAGAGTTTCAAAGGTGGGAAGTGCGAGAAAACAAACTCTTGGAGTAGGTGTGGTGGTCGCATTTAGCTATCTCAACATTAAAAGTGTGGAACTTAGATGCCAATCTAGTAGCACTCTTAAACTCATATAGTCGAGACTCCAGGAGAAAAAAAAGCTTGTCAGAGCAGTTGCCATGAAAATGTTTGTAGAAAAGACAGATGGAAGCTATGTCACATCGGTGCGAAAGTGACTGAAGTCGAGGTGCCTGGCCAAGATCAATTACATTACAGATCCTTCTTTGGATTTTATCAAGAATCTCTAGATGTACAGCGGGAATACCTGACCAGATGTGGCAACAGTATTCAATACATGGACGAATGGCAGTTTTGTAAATGTTCAAGATGGATTCTGATGAGAAAAATTTTCTGGCACGACACAGTGACTCAACTTTTGTAGTTGCAGCTATTGATTCGATATAGTCACTCCACTTCATGTCAGTGGAAAAAGTGAGGCCAAGAAGGCATAATGTGTTGCTCTCCTCGTGTCTAGCGTCAGCTATGCTGGTGGCAGACAGAAAAGCTTCTATGTGATGGTTAAATTAGTGCAGTTTTGTTTTGAAGTCGTTGAAATTAACAAGACAGACGGAAGCTACGACATGTCGGTGAGAAAGTGACTGAAATCAAGATGCCTAATCAGGATCGATTACATTACAAATTCTTCTTCTATGGGCCGTGTCCCTTAAGGACGTGATCGATCAGGGTCCTCCACGACTTTCTATCTCTTGCAGCTCTTACCGTTTGTTTTTTTCACATCACTCCTACCTTCGTTCCGCCATCCCTTCCGCCATCCGTTCTGCCAGATATCCACCTGAGCTTGACAGGTAGCTGTCCTGATGACTTCATGTTGAAACTTGACTAATGCATGGAATAATAATGCAACACAAAATGTACTTAGAACAAAATGTATTGAAACAAGAAAGTGTACACAATATTTACATATAGTCTTTCGTATATTCCGGGTAAGACCGTTCCTGGAGAATGTGTTGACTGAGTCGCAGTCGGGCAGAGTCTCTGGTTGAATCTCTTGATTCCTCCCTCTCTTCCCGGTACCAACCATATTTATATGGTCGGTACTCCACTATGCAAATTAGGTTGATCCTACCACAACACTTCGTTTGCCCCATTTGCTTTTGATATGTCATGTGAGTGTCAAATTCTCCAAACACTCCTTTCTCGAAAAAATTTCAGCTATTCTGATTAGGATTCTTTAAGTGTTTCTTCTTCTTCTTCTTCTTCTTCTTCTTCTTCTTCTTCTATGGGCCGAGTCCCTTCAGCGAAATAGGCGATCATGGCTCTCCAAGATTTCCTATCTTTTGTAGCTCTTAATAAATTTTGTTTTTTGCTATTTCTCCTAAACTCTGTTCCGCCATCCATTTACACAAGCACACTCACAAGTAAGTCATTTACGTACTTTTCCTCTGTCTCTCTCGCCTTCAATCTGTCCTTGTGAGTATAACATTTTCCAAGCCTTCTTTCCTCATTATGTGCCCAAGAAATTTCAACTCTCTCTTCCTGATGTTAAGTATAAGTATGCTTTTTGTTTCCATTTTCTCTAAAGCTTCGTTGTTGCTCACATGTCCGGTCCATGGTAACCTCAGCAAACTCCTGTAGAACTACATTAACGCCGCCTCAATTCTCCTCTTCATCCACGAGGAGATTGTCCATCATTCACTGCTATACAGAAGGACTGTTATTACGCAAACAGTTCACTGCCCTTTTCTTTGTTTCTAACGAAATATTTCTGTTTCTTAAATACTTTGCTTAGCTTTTGGAATGCGTCTTTCGCTATCCCAATATGTCTTCGGATTTCAGTGTCTAACTATCCGTCTTTTGTTAAAACACTACCCAGATATTTAAATTGTTGTACTTGCTTGATTTTGGTATCGTCAATTTGTAATTTTCATATTGGACTGGTCCTTTTTACTAACAACTATGCATTTCGTCTTCTTGCAGCTGAAATTTACAGTGGGATTATTATAAATCTAAAAGATACTCATTTTATGAGAGAAACAGATAAAAAAGAACTTACCCACCTCCGCATTTAATCTCTGGCTTAGCTCCCACCCACGACTTTTTATTTTCTTGGTGTCGTGTTTGCATCTACTTACACCCACCCAAATTGACATCAATACCTTTCAAGCTTTTATTTCCGATATTAGGTAATATAACTCGAAAGCTATTTATTTAGAATTGTTTAGTGCGTCAGATAGTTATGCATTAACGACAGTGCACGGTGTTCAAATCCAAGTTAAGGAATTCGAATGGAGATTTTCACGGATTAGCGTAATAAAATATACCGACTCACAATATCCCCTTAATTGTGTCTGTGCTGAGATGTAATATCTCACGCGGCAAAGGCACTAAAATATATCGTATTTGTTATGACATACCCCCCACCACGCACGCATGCACTTACTTATAAGTATATATAGACATGCGTACATGTACATACACTTTTCGCTTCTTGTTAATTAGCAGGTGTGAGATTGCACCTTTTCTCGTTTCTGTGAACGCAGATAATGTTAATGCACATATGATCACCTCAGCTTGTGCACTGTGAAATACACACGAACACACAGACATGGGAAAGTCAGTAATATCATCGAATGAAATTTACGATAAAATTAAAAAAAACTGTTTTAAATTAAAAAAAAAGAAGAAGAGAGAGACTGATGACTGGGGTAAGGGAAAAGTAGGGCAAATTGAAAGAGTGGGGTGGAGAAGAGAAAGGAAGATAAATATTTAAACTTGAAATTCAGGAAGTTTCAAAGCAGACAGTTGCACCTGCCAACGCCCTGAGGAGAGAAAAAGGAGTTGATTTAAATTAGACTTTTAACATGAGACTTACATCTCTTTCTTTCTTTCTTTCTTTCTTTCTTTCTTTCTTTCTTTCTTTCTTTCTTTCTTTCAGTCTATTCATTCTGTCTCTATATATTCTCTCTCTATCTATCTATTTCAGTCTATTCAAATCTCTGTTTATGATAAACTGTCTCTGAATTCCGAGAATATTATATATATATATATATATATATTCACTCTATCTATCGTTAAATATAAATAAAGTCTATTCATCTCCTTTCATATATATATATATATATATATATATATATATATATTTCAATCTATAGTCTATTATCTATCTATCTATCTATCTATCTATCTATCTATCTATCTATCTATCTATCTATTTCAGTCTCAACTCAATCTCTCTTTCTCTCTCTATATATATGTATATATGTCAGTCTATTCATCTATTTAATCTATTTCAGTCTATTCATCTCGCTATCTCTCTATACATATCTGTTTCAGTGTATTCATCTCTCTCTCTCTCTATCTATCTATCTATCTTTCATAGCTTGATAATATCCATCAGCTTCTGATAGTCTGAAAACTTATTTAAAAGTTGAGAATAAATTAAAAAAAAACAATTATATTTTGGTGTTTATTATAGACCTATCAGTTTCGCACTATTTTCACTACACACATGTATACATATATTCACAGACACACACACACACACACGCACACGCACACACACACACAAACACACACATATATATACGAGCGGTATGTGTGTATGTGTGTGTGAGAGAAATAGATAGATAGATAGATGGTAAGATTTATCAGAATGTGGATGCCTCAAATATATCCTATTTGAGATAAGAGACCCAGAAATGCAGACCTTAATCCTAATCAATTGTCGATATTCATTGCATTAAACAAATTAAAGCCAATGTGTATGACCGCTCATCATTAAAGGTGTACTTGACCAATAAGTAATGGAATTTCGGCAATTTATTATTTTTTTTGAAATTCTATAAAAAATGATATAAAACGGTATGGGTATAAAACGGGTGGAGAAATAGAAGTATATGTGAGGTATGCTTAATTCTCTAATTAAACTATGTTATATTCACAACGCTAGTCTTGTACCAGACTAAACTAAGAGGATAGAAAAGTGCATAACCTTAGTAAATAGTTACATAATACAATTTAATATAATTTACTTTTAAATTTTTAATTTGCATATATATATATATATATATATATATATATATACACACACACACACACACACACACACACACATATATATATATATATATATATATATACATATATATGTATATATATATATATATATGAACATTTCAGACACAACTAAGAATATATATATTTTTCAGTGCGCCGATGTCGCTACCAAATCTGACACAAGATCAGTTTAAAGTGGGTTTAACGGTAATACTGTGGAAAAATTGCCCAAGCTCCCCTCGGCATTTACCCTTTTGGGGCGCCTGAGGCGCTGAGCAATAAACCCAGCCCCCTCCCGAATTCGCCTATACAAGATATCCGTCAAAGTTTGTCTTATATATATCTCTCTATATATAAAGTCTTTGCGTGCATGGGTAGAAACCAACCCAAGTTTTTAAGAGAGAGAGAGAGAGACAGACAGACAGACAGACAGACAGACAGACAGAGTGAGACAGAGAGTGAGAAAGAGAGAGAAGGGGGTAACAACAAATCTACGCATCGTTAAGGAAAAAGAGGGAGTGGTATGGAAGGTAATAGTCATGGGGGTAAATGAGTGTCAAAGTGAGTGAGTCAGAGAATGGTAGTGGCACGCAGTCAGGGAGGGGAGAAAGGGCAGAGCTGTACAAGTGCACTCGTCTTATTATTTTGTTGCAGGCCAACCAAACGAACATGGCAGCCGGGCCAAAAAGCACTAAACGCTAAGTGAAGTGTAGCAACTGATAAAAAGCGAGTTGGATTGGGGAGGCGATAGAAAATGAATCATAAGAAAGAGAGAGGGGGAAGACTTTTTTTCTTTTTCTTTCATGTAGCGAGAGTGATAGACAGAAACGTACAAAGTGTGTTACGACGGGAGAAGCTTTTTTTTTTGCAGATGACATAGAGAGAGAGAAAGAGGGAGAGAGAGAGACAGAGAGAGAGAGAGAGAGAGAGTGGAGGGAAAGAAGAGGAAGGAGATTGGTTTAAAAAAAAAGATGGGTGGACGGAGGGAGAAGCGGATAGCATTGAAGAGGAAGGAGAAGGATGAGGAAGAGAGTAGAGTCAGGAATATGCCATGAAGTAAAAAGAGGGTGACGAGAGGGAAAGAGAGAACGGATGAACGAATAAAAGAGGGAACAGTCGAAAGGCGATGTTTTCTGCTCCTCCCTCTCCCCCTCCTTTTTTTAAAACTAATTTAAATAAAATGAAAAATTTAAATTTGAATGAAAAAAGAATAAACTTTGTTTTTGTTTTCTTTTTTTTAGATGCGCCTTGTTTTTTTGTTTTGTTTTTGCTTAAATTTGTTGTTGTTTTCGTTGTTTTCTTTTTTTAAAAACGTCATTGTTATTTTTTTTTTAACAGCCACGCAATTTAAATTAAGTGAATTTAAATAAACAAATGAATTTGAATTTGAATGAGTTCGCCTAGAACTGGTGTCGCTAAGAAGGCCGCGTTGCCATTCGTTTGGCGTTTTGTGCTGCCTTGTTTTGCCATGTGCTTTGTGCTCAGTCGGCGCTCACCACGCGCACCAACCGACAACAGCAGCAGCAGCAGCAGCAGCTCAGCATATGCAGATACACTAACCAACCGCTTCGTAGAAACACCTACTTGAGAGCGATCGTTAGCGCACCACTCCCTGCAAGCCATTGTGAATGCGTTCCTGCCTCATCGAGTGCTCACTTACTATATGCTTGTGCCAGACTAAACCAAATAGTAATAAACCGACAATTCGATACACTCGAGACGCAGACATAAAAAAGTAGAACGGTTCAAATGCTATTTCAGAGTAGCATACAGAAAAATATATACATAGCTTAGCCTATCATAAGCTATATCGAAAAGAAGCGAATGTATTTACAGGAAGATTGTATTGCGCCAAGATTGTTTTCTTGAAGGGGTTCTTTCTGTGTAAATCTATATTTTTAATTCTGGTTTTGAGGCTTAACTATCGACCACTGGCGCAAGTGGAAAATATTTAACTCAGATGCCGTATCTATCTATCTATCTATCTATCTATCTATCTATCTATCTATCTATCTATCTGTTTGTGTGTGTATGTGTGTTTGTGAATGTTGGCTTTTCTACTTGTTTATAAACGTAATAAAATTTAAAAATTGGCAAAAGATCAAAGGTTATAAATTAAAAATATCAATATCAATTAATAATTTTATTGTTTACTGATTAAAAAAAAAGCTTAAAATGTCAACCTTAAAATAATCGGCAATTTCATATTAAACCTAAAAATTAATAAGAAAAATATTAAGGTAAGACATTTTTTGGTTCATGTTTTTAGAATCTTTCTTTTGACGTGAAAATATTTAATCAGAGATTACATAATTTAATTGGGATTGTTATGAAGCACCCTTATTTTCATATACACTTTTTCTTCTTTTCTGTTTTTTTTTTAATAATTAGCAAGAACCTAACTGAAATTAATTAAAATAATTTTTTAACGCAACTTCATTAAGCATGAATTTCAAACTTTCATTTGAGCCTGAAATAAAGTTCAAATTAGAGAATTTGCTTAGGACCATTGGCAGACCTTAGAGGTGGGGTCGATATAAATGATTCACCCCCGAGCAGCAAATTTGGGAGGCGGCATTTAGGTGAATTATTACCGTTAATTAGTTTGTTGTTGTAATGAAGTAGATTTTAAAATGGGGCAGCAAATTCTACGATAGCCCCGGACGGCGTTAAGTATGATCAGGGTCAATTAAAATACATTTTATGTGCTCTTTCCCTTCAGGACGTAGGCGATCATGGCTCTCCACAATTTCCTGTCCTTTATATATCTTGAATGTGTTTTTTTTTTGTTATTTCTCCTCATCCCTGTTCCGCCATCCATTTACTCAAGCTCGTTAGGTAGGTTATGCGTTGTTTTCCTCTGTCCCACTTGCCTGTCTTGTGAATATCAGATTTTCCAAGCCCTCTTTCCTCATTATGTGCCCTAGAAATTTTAACTGACTCTTCCTGATGTTAAGCATAGGTTTTCTTTTTTTCTTTTCATTTCATAATCGGTCTATAGTCACCTCAACATCTTTCTGTAGTTTAAAAGAATACTGTATTGTAGATGACCTTTGTAGATATAATGTGAGACTAATGCAGTTCATGTCTCGCAAATAAATTTGTGAATAAAGTGAATTCGATCCTCATTAATAGCCTAGTCCTACTAATGTGTGCTTGTACCATAATTTATAAATCTGTTTAAAGCCTGTCGTAGTGCGATGTTTTTCAAAATCGTCTTAAAGACCAGTTTGTACCAGAAATGTTTCTCTCTTTAGCTTGTTTCACAAGTTCTAGGCTTTCAGATAGCTAAAGGGGCCTGAGTGAGAGAGACCTGCTTTCTTACCTAGACCGCGGGAGAATATCTAGCAGCCTTCATACATCACCGCCACGCGGAGCAATCTTTTTTTTCCGTCCGTTTTTTTTCGTCTTTTTCATTAGTGCTTAATTCTGCATAAAAGTTTGACAGATTTCTTTCTTCTTTCTCTCTCTCTCTCTCTCTCTCTCTCTTTGCGCACACGCACATAGGGCCGGCGCAAGCGTCACGTGACGCCCCCCCCCGAATCTATGATACGCTCCCACCCGACTAAATCTCAAGTTTCATAAGGTAGTATTCATATAAAATACAAATTTTATTGTAACCTAATTATGTACAATAATGGATCATATGCAATATAGGTGAACAATTCAATTAGAAAAATTGAAAATAAATACAACTTCTCTAAATACAAATTAGAGACATGTCATAATAAATCATTCCATTTTAAATAAATCAACAATGTTTTGCGGCAAATTTTAACATCAACTTATGATTTTTCTTCTTAAAATGTTGAATAATTTTAACACATTCAATATTATGGATAAAAAATAGTGGATTTTATAAAGTGTTCTTTCGAGACTTAGCATGAGCAAAACAAATTCACGGGCTTAGACGAAAAAAAAAAAAAAAAAAAAAGACCCCAGAATGGCGTAAAAAACCGCGAAAATGTTTCATCCTTCAATAGTCAGTTTTTGCTTAGTTTAATTTCGTAACGTATATAAATGTAGGTAGAAAAAAAGCAAATGTTGATAAGATAGCGAGGGTCACAAAGCACTGCCCAGAACACCCAATCAGGTTCTCCCTTCGGAGTGTCTGTTTGGGGGTAGTACGCGCTGGCCGTACACACACACACACACACACACACACACACACACACACACACACACACATTTACGCACGTTCGCGCGCGCACACACACACACACATATATATATATATGCACATTTCATTGAATACGACAGACAGACAAGGTACTTTGATTTAGTTTTTTATGCAATTTCTCATGTGATCTAATAATGTTTTTTCTTTTCAGATGATAAATTACATAAAAACTGTCCGAATGTTCTTTTTTCCGAGCGCTTTCGGTTATACATTTAACCATTTTCAAGGATAAAATATTTTAATTGTTAAATAAGAAATAGTTTGTTGCATGTATGTATTTATATAATGTTTTCAGTTTTCAAAACACGGTCAAGATATTGTGTCCATGTTCATAGTTGATATTATTGAGCGTTGGGTTTTTTTTATTAATAAGGCTTCCATTATTGTTAGCCTTTTTTGCGTGTAGATGATGCTATTATATTTGTGTTGCCGACAATTATGTTATGAATAGGGTCCGGTAGGTCTCCATGAGTATTTAAATGAGATCTAATTGATCAGAAAGGTGTAGAGTTAGTCTTCGTGTCAAACATGTTGTAGCATGGCCTATATAATTATTTACGAATTTTGATTGATCCCGAATACAATTCCTTAATGAGCATTTAAATTCGTAAATAATATTTGACCTATTTAATTTTGTTCTAGTAGGTGAATTATTATTTTTAAATATAAGTTTAGAGGTTTAAAATATTTTGCAATAAATAATTCATCATGAACGCAGATAAACGGTGATCCGATTGTAAGTACCGTATTTCACTTCATATAATACGTGCCTGCGAGGGCACCTCGAGGTGGTGTAATGGTTAGCAAGCTTGTCTCACAAGAACAATTACCGCTGAATAGTGAATTCGATCCTCACTGAGTGTCTTATACTTTCGACCTTGTGCTACATCTAAGCTACTCATACCCCTCATATATAGAATGGAAGTTTAATTGCACAAAAATATAAAACTTACATTAAAAATAAACAATTTTCAACATAATCTCTTGTAAATGCATTTAATTCAGTGGTAAATGTTAATCGCATCGAGCATTATACAGTGAATATTTCAGATCAAAATTCAGTTAATGAATACGTGTCAGGCTGTGAACTCGGTGTGGACCATTGATTAATATTTACCAGTGAATTTTTGATTTCGTAGATAGAATCCATTATATTCACTTACGTGCTAATAGCCTTGGAAAAGGTATGAATCCTCTTCTTCTACCCGCCCCCAGCTATGGGTAAATAGCAGGAGAGACCGAGTTCTATAGCCTTGGATGGTAACTGGTCTACCACAGAAAGAAATGGCAACCTACTGCGGTAAAAAAATCTGCCTCTCGAAAGATACATGATCGCCTAATTGTGTATAACGCATGGCACATAAACTGACTGGTGCGTCGGTTGAGTGAGTAAGATAGAATAAAATAAGAAATAAAAATATTGAAATAAAATCAAAAACAATCATGAAATATTAAATTATTTAATTCGTTTTCAAATAATTTAATAAGCGTGACTTATAAGAATTTAATTGAACTAAATGATTAAATTCGCTGAAGATCGGTACGAACTCAACGAGCACATCAATTTCTTGAAGAACCGCAACACATGATAAAAAAAAGAATACATTTGCGTTAAAAAATCTCTGGGAATGCAAACGAACTAAAAATATATAAGCTAAAGGGAAAGAGAAACTCAGGGAAACAAATATTTAAATACAAATCGAAATCAAGACTAAACAAGAACCATAAAAATAATAAAGAATATCTCTTTGAAATAATACCAGCGCAAAATACAACTCGAGAAAACAAACCCAATAAAAAAGTATGCCCCAAAAAACTACCTCAAAAAAGAAAAAAGAAACCCGACACCCCTGTCGAAAATTATATATATATATACACACACACACACACATATGTATGTATGTATGTATGTATGTATGTATGTATGTATGTGTGTGTGTGTTAAATATAACAAAATATATATCTGTAAAAAGACAATATGAATAAAAATAAAAGGAAACATTTTCTTTGCCGACGCGTTTCGTCAGAGTTAGCTCGATGTATATTTCTAATGGTTCTTAAATATAAAATTTTCTGAAAAACAAACGACATTTTTACTTCTGTTGATAAATACTTGTTGCAAAATAAAATCCTTACATTTGCTTCTGACGAAACGTATCGGCTAAGAAAATTTTCCATCTGTTTATATATATATATATATATATATATATATATATATATATATATATAATAAATGAGAATGTCACTGTATCACCGTGTCACACTTTTTCAACTTTACTCCTAGAAGCCGTAGCCCAACATATACTATTTTGAAATCAGGCCGACTCCGTGAGCAAATTAAAAACATTCCGGTTCGGATCCGGACCCGAAATCCTGAAATTTGGGATTTCCAAATTTTCATTACTGACATTGATTTCGCCATATTGACTTCTACTAATAAAAACAATTAAAGGAACATAACTCTCTAACTTTCAATAGCTCATGTTCAAATAAAAAAATACTGTTCTCAAATTAAAGTGTTTCAAAATAAAATTGTCCGTGTTTTCAACTTTACTTCTAGAAGCCGTAGCCCAACATATTGGGCTACGGCCTCTAGGAGTAAAGTTATTGCCCAACCTATACCATTTTGAAATCAGGCCGACTCTGTGAGCAAATTAAAAACATTTCCGGTCGGATGCGGACCCGCAATCATGAAATTTTGGATTCCCAAGTTTTAATTACTTCGATTGTTTTCATTGATTTTTTTACGTGATTTTTGCGATGATTTTTTTGTCCAATAATAATTTTTATAACTTGGAAATAAATTTGAGAATAATTGAAATTAATTGTGAAATGCAGCGAAAGTCACCTATGAAATAAACTAATTATTTGTACGGAAAGTAAGGACCTACATACATCAAATTGTATTTAAATCAAGTGGCGGCAGAAGAATTATCGTGAACTTTTAAAAGGCAAGCTTAAATATTAATACAATACTTAAATACAGTGATGAATTTTGAGTTCTTTTGTAGTTTATTGTTGCCTATCACATCTACTTCCTCCTTACCAATAGGGCGGCTTTTAAGCTATTATATAATGAAATTAAATGTGATTGAACTCTATTGTAAGTGGAACTTGCAACAGTATAAAATCTGCTATAGACAGGAACAAGATTGTCTAATCAGAAAGTTTGGAACACAAGACAATGGAATATATCTTCTGTCAATATGGTGTTCTGTATAGTAGGAAATTCTTCAAAGCCAAAATCTAGGAGAGTAATGGCATTCTTCTTTTCTACAGAATATTTGTGAGAGGTGGTCACAGGCATCCTCAACAGCAATTCGAAAAGGTTTCTTTGCGAAGCAAAGTTACACACTTCACATTTGCGTGGACCAAAGGTATATCTGGAGGTGGTGACAGTTGTGTATTTAACCCGATAGGTAGTAAAGGACCGCGATAGGTAGTAAAGAAAAACGAGAAGAAAGGACTAAACATTAATTGTAAGAAAACAGAATGCATGTCTGTCAGCAAAAAGAAAAGCTCAACATACAAAAATACAAATCGGTGATACCAAAATCACACAAGTTAAAAAATTTAAATATCTAGTAAGTGTTTTAACAGAGGACGGAATGTGCGACAAGAAATTCAGAAATGAAAGATGCTTTACATAAGCTGAGTAAAGTATTAAAAAACAGGATTAAAAACAAAGAGTATTTAACTGTTATATGATATCAATCCTCCTATATGGCAGTGAATACTAGACAATTACATCAGAGATTAAGAAGAGACTTGAGGCAACAGGAACGTGGTTCTACAGAAGGATGTTGAGAATATCATGGACTGAACATGAGAATGAGCCAGATGAAATATCTAGCATGAGAATGAGCCAGATGAAATATTTGGGGCATATAATGAAGAAAGAGAGCCTGGAAAATTTGACACTGACAGGATATATTGAAGTCAAGAGCAAGTTTCTAGGACAAAAAATTGTGGTGAACCATAACTGCTCGTGCCCTGAATGGGCATTGCACATAGAAGAAGAAGAAGAAGAAGAAGAAGATGCCAAAATTTTCGATACTGATTTTCCAGGCAAACCAGCTCCATTCACTTGGAAGAATGGTCCAATACAATCATCCAGGCTCAAATATTCTTTCCACTTGGTTTTGTATTGTACAAATCTACTAAGCTATTGTTCCGTCACTAGGGGGATATTTCATATCAGTTACCCGACTCCCTGCGCTATCATCTACTTTTACAAGAGCCAGATCAGGCCGAAAATGGAGTACTCTTGCTATATATGGGCAGGAGCTGCCCAGTTTTCACTTTCCAGCGTCTCCGCGTCTTTGTGGGTGACAGATTATTTTCCACCCTACGAACCCTCTCTCACAGACAAAACGTCGCAACCCACTATCTCTTATTTCCATGTGAAGTACAGAACGAACTAAATTCCTTAGTTCCACCAGTTCTAACCCTCACGGCCCAGACCCACCATGCTACATTGTACCGAACCAACCCTCGCTCCCTTCGTGTTCCATCCGTGAGATGGAAGTTCCACTCGAGTAGCTTCTTGCCGCGAACCGCTGCTTTATGGAATCGACTCCCAAGAAGGTGTTTTCTCGACCGCTACAATATTAATCTGTTCAAATGTAGAATTAACTGTTATCTTCCCCACATATCCGCCTGAAGTGTGACTCTTACTCAGTAACCCTCTACCTCGATTGGCTCCCTTGTATAGGGTGAACATCACTGTAAAAAAGAAAAAAATAAAGTCAACCATTTTATTAACCTTCAACTGAACCAAACCTAAGATTGAACTCACAACTAACCAATACTTAATCCACTCGGCCATATTATTTTTTCTTGAAATCTGTCCGAATGGTAAGTCATATTATAATGATCGTTTGTTATCGCTTATAAATTCGTGTGAAATCTAAATTTGGTATGTGCGTCCCCCTCCTTATCTTAATAGAACAAAGCAGCTCATCTCAGCTCCGCTCCGCTCAGATATTTACTTGTTTGGTGGTTGGGTTAGTTGCGTATTTTGCCTCCTCCCAGTAGTTGGTGTTTAAGACGAGGCAGGCAGGTCCCCGCTACTTTGGAAATCAGCGCGACCAGTACAGTATTTCTACTTCTATTTCCCTTCTGCTTCGATGTTCACACGTGTGTATTTCTGCCAACTTCACAGTCGCGTGGTTCTATGATTGATACTATGATAATGCAATACAATAATTCGTGGGCAAAATGTTAGAAGAAGATTATTAAATAACTTCATAACGACACGGTGAATGCTTTCATAGAAGCGATCAGCTTTAATTCATATTTGATCTGTTTCACTTGACGTAGTTTGAAACAGCGTCACCGTGGTTGTGTTGACTATGGTTTCTATAAAAGCTTTTAGACATAATTTCTTTTTCATCTCTGCGACGCATTCAATAACAGTATCTTTGTGGCGGCCACTTCTTAATCTCGTCTCGACTACCCGTCGACCCTCCTACAGTCGTGACAATTTCATCTCCACCGCTGTAGACGAATCAATTAATGAGCGGCCAGTGATATCGACAATGTCAGTAATTGATTAAAATAGCTAAACCTTCAGGTTGCTTCGTCTAATGAGGATATTACTTCATTGTGTTGTTGCCCAACGTTCGGATTAATTTTTTCTCTATGTCTTTCCTAAAGAATTAGCGTACACTCTTAACGCTTAATTTACAACTCAAGAGAAAAAAAGAAGGTATTATTAATTACTCAAAAGAATAATAAGCTATGAAGTTTTGCAGCTCAAATAATAAGCTTTATGGTTTGTAAATTTTAACACCTCAAAAACGAAACTGCTACTCAACTTCTACTCCTCAAAGAGAATTATATTTTGCCTTCCATCAGCGTGGCTGATGTAATCTCCAGGAGGACAACTTCTTACGCCTTCTTGGTCTCACGTCTCTGACATGAAGTGGAATGATTACAGGCTGCGATGAATAAATTGTCGCAAAAATGAAAATAACACTGATATCTCATTTTAAGGGATATATTTACCAAAATTACACATAAATATCTTGAAATACTATAGAGTAAATTTATAAAATAAAATCGACATTGGCTTCAACCCAGTCTTCAGACGACTTCGGAATATGCTGCATCTTTTCTGGACAGTCTCCTTGTTTATGTAGGTGAATGCTACCATAATCCTTGCCTTCAGTTCATCTTTGGTGTTACAAAGAATATTGTTGGTCTCTCGGTCAACTGTGCCCCAAACATAATAATTAAGGGGATGGTAGTCTGGGGAGTTAGTTGGCCAGATGTTTGGGGTGATGTGGTCACAGAAATTGTCTAACAGGAATGTAGTGGGTTCTCCCGTTTGTGTTGCATGGTGCAGAGTCCTGTTGTCAGATTTATGTTCTTCCAGCAGCCACCCTCTTGACCCAGGGCAGTACCAACTCCTCAAGGTACTTGATGTAGCCCCCCATGTTAAGTCTGAGGCCCTGCGGAATGATGAATGAAGGCATAACGTCGCCCTCACTAGTGATCACCCCAAACACCTTCGTAACCACCATTATACTCATCCAACTCTTTCCGAATCCCCTGCAATGTCCTCAAATTGACACCCAAACACTCTGAAATGTTCGTATTGAAGCTTCCACCGCGAATGCCAAACAGTACAGCATTTCGTTTCCAAATTTCTGGCGGGGTGAATTGCGTCATGGTGCTCTTTTTCTCACAGACGTTGCTCCACTGACCCTACAATACTGAGCAGTCGACAAGATCACAAAACAAACATCGCGCATGCGCTAAATAAAAAAAAATATAAAATGGCGACAATTTATCTATCGCACCCTGTACATTGAGTCGATTGCTAGGTCTGCTGCTCAGAAAATTGGTTCACACTGTATTGACAGACAATTTCTCTGCACAGAAATCATCATGCACATTTATAAATCAACCAAGCATTGAATATTGCTGCCGTACCATACTTCTTTGAACATTGTGAATTGGCGCTACAAGATAAAAAATATTGAACTGAGAATTTCCAGCAGCAGCAACGACTAAAATGGATAAAACATGTAACTCAATGAGAAAATAATGACCTATGATGTTGACGTTCCACACTACTTCGAACAAAAGATTAGGAAGGAAACCCCCATCAATACTAGAAAGAGCGAATCTTGGGAAACCTAGTTTAATATTTTAAATTGTTTAATAGAAAGGTTTTTTTTTATAAATTTCAACCGACAGTGGCACTGGCTGCTCGGTTTAATGAATTAATTTGTAACAAATTACACTTCATTTCAGTTCAAAAGCTGAAATTTATTGTAAGGTGAAGAAAATTCTTTTATGGCTGATGACTGAATAATAATGCCACGAATTCATATGAAGAAAAGATTGAGTCAACAATGCTGAAAACCTTGCATCGGTTTTGAGAGTTCGTGAATTCGAAATATCTATGTTTAAACCGGAGTAAAATAACCTTTTTTTTCTGAGATCAGTCTTGTACTATGATAATTGACTCTCTATCACTAATTGTGCCGATTTTAATCGGATGGCATAAGGATATTGGTTTGAACGCATTCCACCTCAAAATAAGGCAAGTGAACAAATCATTCAGATGCCTTTCTTGTGAAGGTAAAAGAAATCTCGTAATGTTCTGCTTCCGGTTAATATGTTTCGTGCTTTTCATAGAGTTTTATTCCAGTTGAAGTTCTTTCAAACACAGCGCGTTCTTTTCATCTTTCCTTCATTCTTTACCGATCCGAACAATATTCCAATACAATGTGAAAGTGGTTGATATATTTTTATTTCCTTTTCAATTGGCTACTTTTCATGGGGTTATTCTTGCAAAGTACAGAACCGCTGTGAATTTTAATAGCGCGTTGCGTGCACTTTTATCTGATTACATTTGCACATGCGCACTTGTACCTGTACGCAGTCACTTCTGCGCGTGCGCACGTAAGAATTAGGGTATGTGAACGCAGGAAATTGCGTTAGTTTTGACTTAGCTTCTTCCTTTCTTCGTTTCTCGCGTTGGCTTTCTCTTTGTATAATAAAGGAGCAATATGTGTAAGAAATAAAGTAATGTAGAGATTTCGTGAAAGTAACTCCGAAAAATATGCTTGCAAGTTTTAAAAGTTGTCTAGAGTATTCATCATTATTTACATTATGTTAAGCTATGACGTCCTCCTCAGTAGGACTAGCGCAGATATAAGTACCATAAGGAGATCATAAATAAATATAGAAAGAGAAACGCCAGACGAGACACTCAAGATTGACAGCAAGAGAGCAGCAGCATGGGAGTAGAAAAAAGCTTCAAGTTATGGATGGAGGTTTAAAGCGATGGTTCCTGAATTTGGTGCCAGTGTAATTGTAAGTCCATGGGCCGCGTAGTACAGGCTCAGACTGATTGGAGAGAGTACGAGCAGTAACGTAGCAGCAATAAAAGAAATAAAATAACAATAAAAAACATCAAGACGAGATATATTATGCCAGGGACATGGACAACGGAACGAGAAAATATCTCCCTGAAGATTAAATCAAGGGATCAGTTAGAAATTCCTTGAAGGTAAATCGGAGAGTATTAGTCAGAAGGAAAATGCGGCAAACATGAACGTTCGTGCCCACAGAAAATAAAAATGGAGTATCAAAAGAAAGGTTAACCCCTTGACACCGCTATTATTTATAACCACCTGCGCACCAAGGCAATGTGCCTTGTTAAAAAAAGCAATGATTAGAATTGATGTAAAACCTAAACGTATGATGAAAGGGAATTAATGCATTTTTTGATCTTGAGAATTGACAACAAAAATATTAAACACTATTAGATTGTTTATTTACAAGAATAATATAATATTTACAGCATTCTAAAAACTAATAGAATTAAAACTAATGCAATGCACTATTTATCAATTAATAAAGAAATAAACATGAAACCAGTGTTTAACTTATAAATTTATAATCATTTAATAAATTATTAAAATGTTAACCAGCAACAAAGAAATCCTTATTATTTACCATTTTTATAAAGTTCAAATCGATTGGTAATTAGCCAGTTTTTTGCCAAGCATTCCAATAAACAATCTAATAAATAAATAGTTTTTATTATTTTTGGTCTCAATTCTCAAGAACAAAAATGGACGCATAATGAGGAAGAAGTGCTTGGAAAAAATAAACCTCACGAGGCATATTGAGGACAAGAGATATAAGGGAATGCAGCGAGTCACCTACATGACGAGCTTGAGTGAATGGATAGTGGAAAGAAGGTGGGATCCTTAGCATAGGAAGAAAAACTGCTAAGGGTCACAAGGGATTGGAAATTTGGGAGAGCCATGATCGCCTATATCCTGAAAAGGTGCGACACTTTAGAAGCCTTATTTAACTTTGTATCACTTGTTTGTTTCTTTCAGTGAACATATACGATTTTCAGCACTACCAGATCAATTTGCAACTAGGGCTTTACGGACATAACACGTTCAAACATCGATTCTCGTACAATCAATGAAATTAAGCAACATCGAGCCTGGTCAGTGTCTAAATGGGTGACCGCTTTGAAGTACCAGGTGCTGAAAGTTTGGATGTGCGGGTGATGTGAGGGATAACGACTCGGAATTTTTAATCGGGAAGCAAAGTTCCAATGCTAGTCGGATTCGTTATATTCACTTGGAAAAGGAACGATTACACCTTCCCCACTATCTATGTATTAATTAATAGCCTTATTCTGCTTAGAATAATTGGTACAAGCGTAGTGACTATTGATAGTCCTCTATAAACAAAAGAGTTTCCCGAAGGGAGGTAACCATAAAACAAGGGAGATTACTCCCGATTACTTTATTACAATTAGTGCAAAATGAACGCGACGGACAAGATACGAATTTTTGTGGCTATGACGTTACCTGGATATTTTCTTTTCTTTTCCGAGTGGTAAAAATAAGACATATTTTTTTGGTGTAGATATCTCTCAAAATTCACGGAAATCTCGATCTTTACTGGAGATATAAAGCAGAACCATTTACATTGCCTCCTTCAATGTAGCGAGGAGACACTTCTTGGAGATAGATACCCGTTTAGGACCGGGTATCAAGGTACACAAGAGGCCAACAGTTTGGGCCTAACGCTTGGATTTAATAATTAGTAAGTTTAATAGCTTCTACTAAGCTAAGACGCTGAAACTATTTAATCCACGAGTGTATGGCATCCAATCTTTTAGGCAGGGCTTACCTAATATTAACATATAGCAGCCTGAGATTAGTCAAAAATGATCAAACTTTACTGAATATTTATGCAGTAATAGCTTAATTCCATCATCATGATCATGATGATGATCATCATTAAATAATAATATGCATTTTAAAGTCGTACAATCAATGAAGTTAAGCAACATCGATCCTGGTCAGTGTGAGTCCCTGATGGTGACTGCTTTGGAATACCAGGTTACTTTAAGCTTGCATGTGCGGGTGATGTGATGGATAACGGCTCAGAATTTTTTATCTGTGAGCCGTGTTCTCATGCCAGTCGGATTCGTTATATTCACTTGTTAAAAGGCATGAATCCACCTTTTCTATCCTTCGCTATGTATTAGTAGGAGTTGCATCATAAAATCATTACCTCTACAAGATTTTTACAATCTAAAAATATTTTCTGGCTTTTAAATAGCCCGCAATGGGTTGATAGTCCATTAAAAAAAAAAACAATCAATTATGAACTTGCAACTTTCAGGGAACCATATATATTTTAAATGACGATTTCATCCCCTAGTCCATGTATGGTAGCATGTGAAATTGTATGTTAAATTTCGCGGAATTCACCGTATTCACTGCAGTTGCATTTAACTAACAAAACTCAGTAATTGAAACCCTTGGAATATGCCTGGATAGATAGTCCGTTTATCTCTTTCTTTTCTCTATACCCCTTCTACCTTTCTTTTCATTCATTTTTCTTTTCGTTTTTCTCAGGCTTTTTTACTTACCCTCTAGCTTCCATCCTCCACACCTTTTTCCTTCTACTTGCGTTCTCTTTTTTTGTTTTACGTTCTGTTATATGAACACTATTTGATAGCCAGTTAACAACTATATTGTATACTGGAATTTTTTGCAACACGCTTACACATGTTAAAATCCTCACAGTATTTAGTATTGTTGAAGTTATCGCTAAGAGTTTTTGACGAGATTTATAAACTCAACGTTTCGTTCAATTTCGTAAACCAATCGATGGAATTTGGATAAGCTGATTTGTTTGGAAAAATACTCTGACAAAAACCCTATTACGAGGTTTAATAATTCCTTTAATTTAATTTAATTTCATAAGATTTCATCGTAAACGATATATTTTAAGAAAATATCTTTTATTCCTTTTCCTTTTTAATTTGTTTATAGTTCTCGCAAACGCAGAGCGAACTGGAAACTGAATTTATATATATATATATATATATATATATATATATATATATATATATATATATATATATATATATATATATATATATATAAAGAAAAGATGTGCAAAAACAATATTGCATTTTTATTAAATAATTATTTGTCATTTTAATCTTTAAGTTGTTTTTTAAAACTGGGAGTATTTTGTATGTTAAATAATAAAACTTTTAATTTTCTTAAAAATTATTAATGAAAATTTATTGTACTAAGCATCCTAGTAAAACCAATTGTACTTTGTACCTATTTAACTGTTTACACTTTTCCCCAAATTTGATTTCGATCAGTCATTGGCTCTTTTAGAGGATTTGACGGACGGACTAACGGAAGTCAGAGAAATATATATATAGATGCAACAGTTTTCTAAGAACACAGATCTTAGAAGTTCCAATCTATACGTATATAATCGCTTCATTTTTGACCGGTATTATACTAATGGTATATCTAAAAAACACATGTACATAAACACATTCATTAAAGCAATAAATAAATAAAAATAAATTACCGAAAAAAGTAAATATTTGTTTAAATATCAATCAAATGATCCTCTCCCCACCAATGTTTTTTTTTTCTTCCGGTCTTGTAGAAAACCCTAGGAGAACAAGTACGGCGCACATGGCAAAGCAAGCAGGAAATGATCCAAATAACCGACCAGTGACCCGTAAGCTCGGCAAATCTTTCCTTAGAGAATTGCTGAAAATCCTGACACAGAAGATAAATGACTCTTTCATCATATATTAACCTCGCAACCAGTCTTTGACATTAACGGTATTTTTACTGTACACTCATGTATGCTAAATCAAATTCCTGGTCACCAGGCTAGAATTTCTTTGGAAATTTTCGGCGTCCAATGTGCTGTCAAGGCATTTATTTTGGTGTTTTTTTTTTTTTAATGTTATAGACCTTAAATATGCAAGCCGTGTTGATTCTTCGCATTTTCGTTTTCTTTAATATGAGTGAATTGCCTTGACCTCTTAGGTAAGATAGTGGAATCCCTTTCCGTTGCCTTTGTCAATGTTACTGAATTTAAAGTAGACCTACTCGACTGGCTGCTACCCAGGACTACAGCGCCCAATCAACCCATTGCAGGAGAATTACAAACATTTATGCTTTTCCGAAGGATATTAGTGTAATAACAAAAGAGAACAAGAGAAGGTTTAAGTGAGCCTTATTCTGCTTAGAATAATTGATACAAGCGTAGTGACTATTGATAAACCTCTACAAACGAAAGAGTTTCCCGAAGGGAGGTAATCATAAAACAAGGGAGATTACTTTATTACAATTAATGCAAAATGAACGCAACAGACTAGATAGGAATTTTTGTGACGATGACTATGACGTTACCCGGATATTCTTTTTTTTTTGGTGTAGATATCTCTCAAAATTCACGGGAATCTCGATCTTTACTGCAGATATAAAGCAGAACCATTTACATTGCCTCCTTCAATGTAGCGAGGAGAAACTTCTTGGAGATAGATACCCGTTTAGGACCAAATATCAAGGTTCACAAGAGGCCAACAGTTTGGGGCTAATGCTTGGATTTAATAATGAGTAAGTTTAATAGCTTATACTAAGCTAAGACGCTGAAACTATTTAATCCACGAGTGCATGGCATCCAATCTTTTAGGCAGGGCTTACCTAATATTAACATATAGCCGCCCGAGATGAGGCAAAAAAATGATCAAACTTTACTGAATATTTATGCAGTAATGGCTTAATTCCATCATCATAATCATAATCATCATCATTAAATAATAATAATAATAATAATATGCATTGTAAAGTCCCATAAAATTGTTTTAGTTACTGTCTCCGTAACTGGGTCTGTATAATGTTCATGCCAGTTTATTGCAGTTTCCTTCCCGTAAAAGTTGCATATTTTCCAGTGTAGATATTGACACACTCTATCATGCCGAATGGGTGCAAACACCGTGCAACCTGAAACAAGATGGTCAATTGTTTCAAGATATTTATAACAGAATTTGCATTTTGGGTTGACACTATAGTTCTCGCGTATGTATGAGTCGTACTCAACAGATTTAGCTAGTCGGTATTTACTAGCCCCCTCCCCCACGAGGGTAGATGTGGCACAAGGCCGGTTTTAACGTGGGTCTTCCGAGCCTGTAGGCTCGACCAAAAAATGCCCGTAAAACCCGTATAAACGGGATCGGGTTCCTATCTGCTCAGAGGCAGAGAGTTCGACCGTCTAGCTGGAACAGATCGCAGCTAGAATATTTAGCTACCCCCCTACGAGGGTTGCATGTGGCACAAGGCCGGGTTTAACGTTGGTTCTCCGAACCCGTAGGCTCCGTCAAAAATATTCCATTTCGAACCTGTATAAACGGGTTCAGGGACAGTCTACCTGCCCGAACGAGACTCTGCCCTTCGGCGGAGCCTCGTCCGGGTTTCTTCTCTGCCCGAAGGCAGAGAGTTCGACTGTTTAGCTGGAACAGATCGCAGCTATCCTTTGTAGTCCATTGACTTACATATAATTATAGGTAGTTACTACCTATAGTGTAGTCACTCATGGGGGTGATAGGTTATTCCATTACATCAGAATAAAATTGGGTAAATTAAGGCTGGCATGTCCTCTTTTTGTACGGGGCTTACGGCCGCAACGTTGAAACACGGATCCTCGTCCGATCACCGAACTTAAGCAACGTTGAACCTGGTAAATAACTAAATGGGTGACTGTTTGAGAGCGCCACTTGCTGTAAGGTTGGATGTGCGGGTGGTGTAAAGGATAAGCGTTCAGAGAGCCGAGTTTCGATTCCAGTTGTGTTCCTTACATTTCATTACGCGCTAATACCACTGAGAAAGGTATGAATTCACTTCTTATCTCCTCAGCTATGGGTTAATTAGTAAGACTTTGATCACTAAATTATTATTATCTCAAAAAAAGAAAATTCTTACAATATAAAAAAAATTCTGGCTTTAAATAACCTGCAAAGTGTTGATAAGCCGTAAAAATGAATGATTGGTCTTTTTCGTACATGAACGCAAAGATCATAGGAAAGATGGTGAAAGACGTAGAACGCTGAGAAGAATCCGTTGTTGGTTTGATAGAATTATTAGAAACTTACTTTTGGAGTTAAGTAAACTGACGGCATTGTATGCTGTGTAATATCCGCATCGTGTTCAATGTAACATTAGATTGACTGGTGGCCGAAAACCCCCACCGTGAGGAAACGAGACACCTCATATCTGTGTCGCATCCTTTGGCTAAAAGAAGAGAGAGAGAGAGAGAGATAGAGAGAGAGATAGAGAGAGATAGAGACTTTGTAACGTTTTGTTCTTTTCTTCTGCTTTTGCAACGGTGACTAGCAACTGTTAGCAGAGGTACTGTGGCAGAAAATTAGGAGTAATTATTTTTTAAAATCTGAAACGAACATTAGAGAACTATTTTTTTTATTCGAGTTTTAATTTAATTAAACTTTTCAGAGCGTTGACAGAACTTCTTTATCTCCCATATACGTCGGGTAGCGATCGATTGAGCCTCCATGTTAATTAATATTTTTCAATCTAGAAGCTTGGTTACGTTTTCGATGACGACAGACGATTCTAACGGAAACGTTTTAATTTTGACTCAACTCGATTAAAAACTCGAGTTTTATTAATATTGATTATTTATTTACGTTCGATTACATCCAGTATTGATCGCTTACTCACTCCTAAAGGATATTATTTCTTTTCTAATTTTACACTAAATGTAGACGACAGCCACATATTTTACGAGGGCGGTTTTAATGATTTATTTATTTAACTGAAATAAACACCAATAAAAAAAAGGTTAATTTGAATTCTGATTTAATTAAAAATCTCAGTCTATTTCCAGCGCACGTTTCTCTTGCATATAACTTTTTGGCCGTAACACTCGAGTCGTATGGAAAGCAGGTGCGAACCACTAATGTCAAGTTGGAAGCTTCATTTATCCAGGTGCTGTGTGTCGACATTTGGAAAGGGACAACACACACACACACACACACACACACACACACACACACACACACACACACACACACATTTTGTTCCAACCAAGGTCATTTTTGCCACGTGACACTAAACTCTTTTTTACAGTCATAGCATGTGAACTCACGTTCATGTCAAGCGCTACATTGGCTGACCCTTTTACCTTCTTTCCGTGAAAACTATAGTCTAATGTACTCGGAACATTACAGAACTTTCTATCAGTTCCTTTACAAGTTTCCATTTGATATCAAATGATATGTTAGAGTGAGACACCGTAACACATTTAGGAAAGGAGATTGAACATAGAATAGGTCGCGCTAGTTGTGGTTTCCCCCAACACCAGCAGTTGCTACAAAACCAAAACATAAACCAAGCACTCGAGATGACCTTGTCAGATCGAGGCTTTCATATAGATTTCATACAAAGCATCAAACCGGTTCAGAAATAGCTAAACTGTTAGTTGTATACAATCGCTATATCAAATGGATGATTAAATATAGCTTCGAGTAAATGAAGACGGTAGATTTTAGCGAATACCGACCTCCTCGAACCTTGTGGAATGGCGCTACATAATCACAAACAAAAACTGTACCAAATAACTGAAAACGTATTAACTGTAGCAACAATTAAAACGGATAGCACATAACTCGAAGAGAAAAATAAAAAGATAATCAAGATGTAGATGCCCCACAATTCTTCAAAAAAAGGGTAGGAAGGAAACTCCCATCAGTACTGAAAAGAACGATAACAATGGGTACCTCTAACGAAATGCGATACCTAAGGTTTAAAATAATTTTATGAATAAGAAAAATCTTTCTTGAATCTTTTATTTTAGTTTTAATTTCAAGCTAATAGATTAAATTTAATGTTTCCTACAAGCAAAATAATTTGCTGTATTTGAAAACTAATTAAAATTGACTATAAGGAAAGGAAATTTTTTTAAAAATCGGTGATTTTGTCAGCATAATGCGATTTTTTTAAATATTAGTGAAATGGTCTGCAAGACTTGCTAATTACTGATGAAGCCCAACAATCCCAAATAGAAACTGCGTATTACATTGTTATTAATATAGGTACCTCATAAGAAAACGTGATATCTAAGGTTTAAAATAAATTTAAAGAACTGAAAAACCTTTTTTTGTAGCTTTTATTTTAATTTTAATTTCAAGCTAATAAATTTAATATTTCCAATAAACAAAATACTTTGATATATTTCAAAACTAATTTAAATTCACTGAAGGAGTTTTTTCTCTCCTCAAATAGCTGATTAGTGTCATCTTGAGCCGTCTTTCATCGCAATATAATTCTCTTTATTAAAATGTCTTTCAAAAATAAGATATACTTTTCTGAAACTTTATTTCAGGAATATTAGCTGATTTAAAGTTTATTTAATCTTATTTGAAACAAATATTAATTACTTTTAGTTTAAAATATCATATAAATGCATTTTAACACAGTTTGATTAGGTGTTGGCAGCTCTGTTGGAAAATTGACAGCCGGAAGTTTATTTAATTTTTCTATGGGAGCATATCTGTAAAGATTACTCGAGGAATATAACGTGAACGCTTTTTTGTTGTCATTAATCTTAAAAAAATTGGAAAATATTCTCCGTAATACAATGTGTTTTGATTTTTGTTACTTTGACTTTACATTTACATTTAGTATAGTTACCGCTTTTATTTTCTGATAATGTCGTGTATGGATGCCCGTATTTACAAAAATCGACACGTTTATACACACACACGCACACACAGAGACACAGGCACATACACAAAAAATATTCATTTTTTTAAATACTGGTGGTTGCTGAATTGTAGTAAGCTTTTCCATTTATGATTAGTAAATATAGTTTTTACTTAATACCACATAACCTGTACAAACTAATACAGAATTTTAAAAGATTTAAAACTATAGATATTTCTAATTAAAATAAAAGAAAATGAAAACAATTCTTGTAAAAATTAATTATTCATCGAATTTGTTTTTCTTAAGGTAATAGTGTTTATAATATATATCTTATTCATGAAAGCAATTAAAAGCTTTTCTAATTAAATGATGTTTTAGCTTTATTGCTTTTTTATTTTACGATTCAAAGGAGATTGGCGGCGACTGAAAACCCTGTTTGACACCCCCTCCCACACAAAAAACAAATTAAATGATTTAAATTCTCCATGGAGTTTTGTGTATAACTAATATAACATTAAACTCTACAAAAATTAAATACTCGAAAGTTCATAAAATTAATTAAGTAGTGGGTAACAGATGTAAAAAATGGTTATACCATGATTTTCTAAAAACGGAGCATTTCTAAAATAACGGTCCTGAAAGGTAGATTAAAATCTGGTGAAAATGTTTTTCACGGTAAAAAAGACGTTAAAATTTCCTATATTAATTTATGACCCTCGTTAATGAAAGAAAAACAAATATTTTAACCAAAATTCCTAAATCCTAAAAAGGACTACAAATATAATTTAATAATCAAAACATCTTTTGGTCTTAATAATAACATAAAGATTTTGTGTTTTTATGAATTTGGGGAATTTTTTCATCATGTATGCACATTTTTTAGCGAATCATTGGAGGCATCTAGATAACAGATAATGAAAACCTGTTGCCTGGAAAATCGTTTTAATAAAACGATTTTATAAATTTAAACCGAATGTTGCAAGGGCTGCTCGGTCAATAAATGCCAAATATTTTTATATAAGAAACGTTTAATGTTAGCATTAGAAATAGTGATAAGATACTACACTTTGATCCCAACAAGGAAGTGAATCAAATCAAATATATTAGGCATTATCAAGGATTTTTTTTAACTGAATATAGAGATTTATATGGCTAAATAATATTGTCGTCACTATATATATATATATATATATATATATATATATATATATATATATATATATATGTGTGTGTGTGTGTGTGTGTGTGTGTGTGTGTGTGTGTGTGTGTGTGTGTGTGTGTGAAGGGTGCGATGGCTAAGTTGTCGCCATTTTATATATTAAATTTCGCGCATGCACGTTGTTTGTTTTTTTTATTTTGTCGACTGCACAGTATAGTAGGGTCTGTTGGGCACAGTTTGCGAGAAAAAAGAGCACCCTGACGCAATTCACTCCGCCAGAAATTTGGAAACGGCATAATGTATTGCTTGGCATTCGCGCCGGAAGCTCCAATACGGACATTTCAGAGTGTTTGGCTGTCAATCTGAGGACATTACAGAGGATTCGGAAATAATTGGATGATACCAATGGTGATTACAAAAGTACGGCAGCTCATTCTGATAAGAAAAGGATTCCCGGATTTGTTGGTGAGATCCAGGACATGATTGGCAACAATCCCTCTAAGTCAATCAGGTCTATAGCCTGCGGGGTAGTGCTATCTTGGGTGAAGAGGGTGGCTGCTGGAAAACCCACGTTTGGTAACAGGACTCTGCACCATGTCACACATGCGTGAGAACTCTGTCATGGCTGTCAGACAATTTCTGCAATCACATCACCCCTTACATCTAACTCCCATGACTGCAATACCATCTTGATTATTATATGTAAGGTGTAGTTGAGCGAGAAATCAGCAAAACTCCTTGTAACACCAATGATGGACTGAAGGCAAGGATTATTGTAGTATTCAGCAACTTAAACAGGGAGATTGTCTAGAAGAGATGCAGGAGATTCCGAAGACGTCTGGAGGCCGTGGTTGAAGCCAATGGCGATTTTATTGAATAATTTTACTCGTTAGTATTTCAGGATATTTCTGTATAATTTTGATAATTATTACTTACATTATTCGGACTGTTATCTTCATCTTAATTACCATATTCACAACGTTTCTGTCGTTGTACGCTTCGGCCTTCTTCAGGTGATTGGAATTTCGAACCGAACCTTATGTTTCGTCCAGCGGTGTAGATTGTTCTAGTTCCATATCTCAGTTTTAGTTTCACTTATTTCCTATCAGAAACTCAACTCTACAAGATTTTGTGCACTTCTGCAGTGGTTTTTGTATTGAACTCAAAATTCTTGATCAAGTTACTGGATTATGTCAAACAACGCTTTTATCCACTGGGCTATGTATCCCTGGAGACCTGAAGAAAGCAGAAGGCCGAAACGTCATGAATATGACAACAAAGACGAGGGCAACAGTGTAAATAGTTACAATATCTAATCTCAGAAATATAGACAGACTATTAAAAATACTTTATAAAAACGGATAATGCTTGCAATAATGACAAAAAACTTAATTTCTGTACTTCAAACAACTGTGTTATGTCTCATCCAGATCACGTCACTACACTCTTCAAAAGAAGCCAGATGGAAGAACACTCTGAGAGATGACCTCCGAGCCGTTTTGTCGATATGCGCACTGAGATCAGTAACTACCCTAACATGTGAACACGATGAACACAGCTGCGCTTGGGTTTGGGACGCGTGTTAAAGAAGCGTATGGTATAAATATATAAATACTCATTTCACAAGGAAAAACTGATTCTTTTACATTCACATGAGAATTTAATGTCCACGTTCGGAGAGGGCATCTGAGCAACCCACCCACTGGCCAACAGTAATTGAGGAAGTCTGGAATTGAATACAAATGTTAATGTTAGATATTAGATTTAAGAATTGTAGTACATTCACTGGGAGAGTAAATAGAAATCTGAAGTATTCATCGATGAGAGGCAACATGTATTCGAATTTAGAAGAGGGAATGTGTCCTTATACAACATTTGAAGGTAACGGAAGGCTTTATTAATTTACTCATATGCCCTTTGGTGTGATAGATGGAATGCCTTGCTTCTAGAGGAAGATGGGTGTATTTATTGATAAACATAAACTGCCTGACTGTTTTGCATATCTTGATAATGTTACAATTTGTGATAACAATATATATGAGCACGACGCAAAAATGAAATCTTTTCCTTGGAATTACACAGGATGGTTACTTAACATTTAGCTAAATGTGTATTTTCAATTTCACCACATGCACGTATCACGAGTCGAGTTTAAAAATTCTTTTTACCATTATTTTCACGGTTGGATTTACTCCAGACTAAGCTAATCTTAGTGAATACAAATCTAATTTTGTCTTCTTAGCTGTTGAAAATACTTGCGTTTTCTTTTTTCTACTGGGATTAGTGGTCAGCGTTTTTGGCCTAAATAAAACGCTTGGAAACCGAATAGTGATTTTCAAGGCAGACAGACAGACTCTCCTTATTTCGAAAATTAATGCAAAACAAGCTTCGTGAATATCTACTCAGACACAGATGTTGTATTCATTCTCTCGTCTTAAAAAATGTGTCCGCTGAGGAAGCACCAAAGATTTATTTCTTTTGCTCCGGTGTCAAGACTAGATTACCAAAACTCAACTTCCAAAAGCAAACAAACAGACCCACAGGAGAGTCTCAAATCGCGAATTATACAAGGTAAGCTATTTACAGCTGGTGCTGCCACCTCCCGGGGAGGCGACGCGACAAGCTTAGCCAAGAGAGATAACAATCGTATCACGCTCATCCGTTCATGTGGGAATTCAACGCCATGAGACGACACGTATAAAAGGCAATGTCGGATGTATTGGTCGAATTTCAAGCGTGAAATTTTATTTTACATCTTTTGAGGAAGTATTTTATTAAAATTATATTTTTTTATGTTTCTTTGTTTATTTACCATATTTCTGCTGTTTTATTTTTTGATCTGCTTTGACTTGCTTTTTGCCTTCTTTTCTTTCTTTTTGTGTACGAATTTAATTTTCTTCTGTGTCTTTTATTCATTTATTTTCTTTAAATCTTTTAGCCATTCCTTCTTTCCTCTTCTTTTCTTTTTTGTGCCTGCGTTTATTCATTTGTTTCAATGTCTTTCTAAATTCACTTAACACTAGCCAATAATCTTATGAACGTTTCTATTAATATTAACCTATATATATATAATACGCCGTATATATATATATATATATATATATATATATATATATATTTAATTTTTTTTTTATACATGTTACTTATATATTATATATGCACGACAATGCGCGGTACTTATTGGAAAACGCTCAATATCAATGATAGAGCTAGGGTTTGTCTGACTCATAACAATCCATATATATATATATATATATATATATATATATATATATATATATATATATATATATATATATATATATATGTATGTATGTATGTATATAGTTCATTTTGTGTATGTGTGTGTGTAAAAATTGAAGGGCAGTGTGCAAAAATAACGATGACCCACCCGGTGCACTACTAAATTGGTTCCATTGTCGCGTAATGATATCGCTATCGAAGAGGGTTCCTATATATAATACGCCACATATATCTTCAAGAATGCTTTCTTCATTTTTAGAAATTTATTTTAAACTTTAAAAATTATAATAAAAAAGAGTGTGCGTGGGGTGGGACAATCTATATATATAATACGTTATACACACACACACACACACACACACACATATATATATATATATATATATATATATATATATATATATATATATAAAATTTTTTTTTTTTTTGTGTTTGACAATTGAGGGGCAGTATGCAAAATAACGATGATCCAACCGGTGCAGTTCTAACTTGGCTCCGCTGACGCGTATATGTAATGCGCCACATATAGCTTCAAGAACGTTTTGTTTATTTTTAGAAATTAATTTTAAACTTTAAAAATGATAATTAAAAAAAGAGGTAGGGGAACAAACAAAACTACATTAAAAAATATATCTGATGATAAATAAGAAGACTCTGAAATTAAGATTGAATCTGCGGTCTGTCAAGGATTACTCAGAACTTCCAAAATTTACATTAAAAATACTGTGCTTTGGAAACTTTTGCAGTAAACATATTTTTGTTTGTAAACATGTAACATTTATGAGGATAACATACAGATATCTTTCCTTAGGTGTTTATAAATGATACACTGTTATTAATGTCAACAACGAACTAGTTTAAATTATAAAATTGTACTTACATTAAACAAAAATTACTTATAATATAATACATATTACTTATAATACATTTCTCCTTGTCGTCAAAGTTGACGGCACAGGTACTCTAGTTTTAAACTAATTCAGCAGATGATGATATTTTATTAATGGTAACTGGATTTTTAGCGATTTTCTTATTCGGTTTCTATCGTTCGATAGTGTGCATCAGAAAAATGGTGATTTTATCGCAGTCGGCATAATTTCTCGGCTTTTGGCTGGGATCAAAGTGTAGTATCGGGTGGATAAACTACATTTTCTCAGTTGTGTCTCTGTCTTCGGAGAGAGCGTAACTTACATGTATCTCTGTCTGCAGACAGCGCAGAACTGAAAATATTATTGAGGGTTGCCCGATCTCGGGAAACAGCGGTCCGAGGTAGTATCTCCCTCATTGTACTAAAGAGGGAGGATCGGTAGTAATATATATATACCAGCGCAACCAATGGCTATGGTGCACAGGTATGGGATTCCTACATTAAACGGTAGGGCGGCAGGAAAATACAATCGATTTTCGGCCTTTTGGCTAAAATGGCTTATCATCTCTCAGTTGCGTCTCTGTCTTTGGGCAGAGTGCGCTCAGGGGCTTCTCTGTCGAGGTACAGAGGGGCAACTGGGAAAATTATACTGAGGACGTACCCAGCCCTGGGGAACAGCTGCCCCAGGCTGCGTCCTCCCGTTGCACCAGAGGGAGGGATCGGTGCTCGCATCGAGGCCAGCGCAATCGATGGTTGCGGGGGATGTGGGAAATTTTTGTCCCTTGCCCGGGTGTACACTTCGGGTCCCCACTTTAAAAAGACCTTGTGTCACATCTCGTCCTCGTGGGGAAACTAGTAAACATCGATTCTCGGCCTTTTGGCTAAGATCAAAGTGTAGTATCTGTTCTTAGCTTAATCTGATTCGATCTTTCCATTTCTTCCCTTTTTCCTTTTTTTTTTATTTTCTTATTGAAAACAAATAGTATCTTTTCCCGTTTTTCCACGTGATTAAAACGGATTAGTCCATTGTTTATGAGGTATTGATAAGGCGTAACGGTCGTAAGAATTAACGCCGGGAGGGGCAAGCACAATTATAATATTTATCTAACATTTTTATTTGCTCAATTTAAAAAAAATCACTTTTTCCCATTATATCTGATTTTTTGTTATTCTCTTTTGAAACATCTCAAATATTTTTATTTCATTTATTGATCAGTATGGACATTATATCAATACCACATTGACGATCATGGCCATCCACCGCTTCCTATCGTTTTTAGCTCGAAACAATTGTTATCACCCTTACGCTTCCCTACAGTTACATTTCTAGTATCCATTTAAGCAAGCCCATTAGGTAGGTTACTTGTTATTTCCTTCCTGCTTTCGATATGTCCTCTTAGTGTCAAATTCTCCAAGACATCTCATTTTGTGTCCAGAAATTTCAATTGTCCATTTTTGATTCTAATTACAAGTGTCCCCAGTTTATTTGAAAATCAGAACTTTAAAACTTCCTCGTTGCCTACATGTTCTGTCCAGAGTATTCTTAGCATTAAAAATTCTGTTGCCTCAAGTCCCGTCTTCACCTGTGAGGAAATTGTTCAGCATTCCCTGCTATATATCCTCCATAGAAGAATAAAATCGGCTGAAAATGTTATGAAAAGAAAGAAAATATTAGATAAATAACAGAAAAAATGGATAAAATGCGGTGTGTATTATCTGGCATCTCGACTTCAGTCACTTTCCCACTTTCATGTCTTGTCTATACATATTTTCATGGAAATTGTTCTAATGAGCACCCCTCCTTCATATTGTAAATAGACATTGGAGTTAGATTTTAAAATTTTGTTTTATTAGCCCACAGACATGAATTGTACATATGGGGACTAGTTAGGACTTCATGGAGATTCTGAGATCTTATGGTGGATGTGGTAAGAATGGTAAGTAATAATGCGATGTTTTGGTGTTAGGAATATTGTAGTATGTTTGGGTCAGTGATTGTGGCTAGATTTAAGACAGAAGACCGTCTTTTTCCCCATTACCCATTTTGGCCTTGTGCCACATTTTGTATATTCACACAAAAATATCACTCTCCTCCTTGATACCTGACCTTGGGTCGTTAGGAGATGATTTACATAGAACGATGAAAGCCTAGTTACCGTTAACTAACTACTCGCACATCGAGTTAGCGTAATTTAAGTTGTTTGAATGTCTGAGACGAAGAAAATCCGTTATTAACTTTTTGTTAGTTTTTCTTTTCATTTTCGGTAGAACCCCCCTAAAAAAAAAAACAAACAAACCAAAAAAACTCCAGCTGGATTTTTTTCTCTTACGTGTCAAAACTTCTCATAACTGAAGCGATCATGGGTCTCCTCAACTTCCTAAGTAATTTCTAACCTTTTGTCATACCTTTTTGTCTGTTCTGCCAGCGACTCAAACAAATTCGTTAAATACACGCTGTTTCTCTTGGGTTCCTTTGCTTTCAATATGTCCCGCGTGTGTTAAATTCTCTTAGCCGTCTTTCTCATTAAATGTCGCAAAAGATTTCACTCGTTTCATTCAGATTGTAAGTATACGCTTTCTTGTTTATATTCTCTTTAAGATGTTATCATTGCTCGCATATCCTGTGCATGTTATTCTCAGCATTCATCGGTAGAACAATGTCGTGAAGAATTGTCCAGTGTTCACTTCCATATAGGAGACGCGCAGTTCTGCACCTTTTTCCTATGTTTTAATACATTACTTAGTTTCAAAGCTTCCTAACCTGGGAGCCAAGAGAAAAGGAAAATTAGAGGGGGAGGGGGAAAACGGTAGCGCGTTTTGTAAATTACCAAAAATCAGGGAATTATCCAATTTAAATGAATATTTCAGCACATATTCATTAATTTTTTTACTATTATTATATTAATAATAATTTTAATTTCATTTAAAAAATCTGAGAAAGTATTATTCTTTTTGCCATAAGCGCCAATATTTTCATGACTAAATTTTACTCGAAAAAATTGTTTAAGTCGCAATTTTTTTCATTTCCATAAAGATTAATCGCCGACGCATCTCCGCTGAAAAAAAAAAAAAAAAAAGAAAAGTTTTATAAAGATTCCAACACAACACAAACGGGATTGTCTTAAAAATTTGTTTTAAAAACAGTGTTTCAGTTTTCGGGAAAATTTTTCATGTGTTGAAATCTTTAAACATTTATAATTTTTAAGAGTTCATTTTCTCGGCTTTATATTTCAAGAAAGGGACTAGAAATTTTATTTTAATTACTAGCCGTAGACTTTTGGTTAGTATTACTATTAGTAAAAAAAAAAAAAAAGAAAAAATCAGAGATCCTTTTTAATGGATGACGTCGGAATAAAAAAATGATTTTACCGAGATATATTACCCTCTTAATTGATTTAAAAGAACGGTTCAGAAAGAAAATTACAATTGAAAAAAAAAGCGCTACTGAAATTAGCACTTCTGCTCCTATCTCCTGTAGGTATGGGGCCACACTCGGTTGAAGGGTTTGGGTGGTAAGCATCGGCCCTGTCGATTATTCTAGGTAATGATTGACAATACAACTTAGGTAGTAAAAAAAAAAAAAAACTTTGCTGAAACTATCTGTTTTGGGGCTCCAACTTCGTCGGGGATTCCTGCGTAGTACACACACCACTGGCCATGCAGATACACGATGCATATTATTAGTTGATGGCTGACAATGCAACGACAGTTTAAAAATAATTTAAAAATGGCGGATGGGCATAAAAGTGTTGAAAAGATGGCAGAGACCACAACCGGGCCCCAAAAAACGCGGGGACGCTCTCCGGTCGGGGGTAAGAAGCGCCGGCCTTAGGAAGGACATATTTCGCTATTCTTATTCACACTCGCAATTTCTATCTCATCTTTTCCGTTGTCTATTATTACACGACACAGAAATTTGAATTTTTGTAACTGTTTGATTTTGACAACCCCAAGACGCGACACACATCTTGAGTTTTCTCTTTTGCTGACAACCATACGTTCTGTCCTTTTACACTTGATAGTCCTTTCTTTATGCTTACATTTTATGGCGGTTAAATTCTCGTTGAAACGACCTGAGAAGCGAAAGTAAGATGAAAAATTCATGCTAGTAAAGATTAATAATGTTCTTTTTCTTTTAGTTCTCCAGTTTTATCCATCTTCCACCTTCTGTTTTTATTTTCTTTCATTTTCTTCCTTCTTTCTTGCATGTCGATGATTCACGAGCCTTTCCTATTTCTAGCAAGACGCCCAGTAAACTTTGCGGTGGCGTTAAAGTAAAATTTAGCACGTGCACTTTCAGTTTCCAATGACATGAAGTGGAACGATTATATTGAATCAACTGCTCGGTCTGCTGCCAGGAAATTTGGTTCACTGTGTTTTTTAAATCTTTAAATTATGCCCTTTTAATTAGCCATTTTATCTTGGCATTTCTAAAGGTCTGACCATTCAGTTCGAAAATAGCTGCCTTTTTAAATCTTGTCTGGTGCTTTAGTTTTAGTTATATTTCTTCCACAAAATTATATTTTAAAAGATCTGCAAAATTAATTATTTTAATGACCTGGCATCTAAGACGTAAAAGATTTCGAGTCAAAAGAACTGATGAAAGTTTCTTTTTGCCTTTTCATTAAAAATATCTTCATGGCATTTGTTCTAATGACGTTGCTTTTAAATTTGGAACATTGATGTTAGCAGGAAAACAAGAAGCTGGAAAAAATTGAAAGAAGAAAGGTTTCATAGGATTTTACGGTTACGGATAGCTATTTCAACAGTAAATAACGAAACCTTGATGATAATAATATTTTCTTTAAATTTCGAAGTCGATTCCAAATTCTCATTAGAACAAATGCTATGAAGAATTTATAGAAAAGGCAAAAAGCAACGTCATTCGAAACCGAGATGAGGCCATACCTAACGTTGAATCCTTTTCTTTTAATGTAGATCTCACCTCAAACAAGATTTCATCGAATGAATATAGACCTTTTGCAAGATAGATTCTGACAAGGATAATTGTCTTTACGACTTAGTGAACCAAATTTTATCGCAGTTGATTCAATATAATGAATGTCATTAAAAATAATCTACATTTTACTTTAACGCCACCGAAAACTCCTTCTAAAATATAATTTCGACATGCAAGGAAGAAAAATAAAGAAAATAAAAACAGAAGGTGGAAGATGGATAAAAGTAAGAGGAGAACTAAAAGAAAAGAACATTATTAATCTTTACTAGCATGAATGGTATCTCAACTCTTTCAGTTTCAACAGAATTTAACCGCCATAAAATGTAAGACATAAAGAAACATATCAAAATGACAGAACGTAATTAAAAAAGAAAAACAGGCATTCAAACAGTTACAAAAATTCAAATTTAAAGACAACGGAAAAGATAGCCGGTTCTCGAATAAGAATCTTTAAAGTTAAGCTTCTTACCCCCGACCGGAACGTCGTTTTTGAACTGTAACCAGATGGGCAAACTTTTATCTAGCTTGTGAATACCAGATGCTGTAAACTTGGATTTGCGGGTGGTGTAATGAATAACTTTTCGAACTTGCAATTCGGAAATCCAAGTTCCAATTTCAGTCGGTTTCGTTATATTTACTTACGCACAAATGAATCCTCCTATTCTTCCCCAGCTATGGGTTAATTAGTAGAACTTGTATCAGTAAATGATTATTATCTCAAAAAATTCTTACAGTCTAAAAATATTTTCTGGCTTTAAATAACCAGCTGATAAGCTGTAAAAAACAAATCAATATATCCTAATGAATAAAAGGACTCGTAAAGCTCATCTGCTTCACTGGAAGTGTTGCGTTCAGTGACTAGTTAGATGGTGTCGACATACACACCGGGTAGTTGCAATATGGTATCATAAAAATGTGGTTGTTAAGGTTTTTGTAAAATCCCTCGGGAAAAAAAAAACCCACTGAGTTTGGGATAGATATAGCAATGTAACAGTTTCACTGATGAATAAAAAAGTGTTCTTTTCGTTGAACACATTAAGAAGTTTACTGAATACGACATACCACAGAGGAAGGCCGGAGTGTACGACGGCTGAAATGCTGGACTAAAAATAAACAAAGATTAGAAATTAGTCCGGGACAATCAACGTATAAGAAACTCGGACAAAAAAAAGAAAGAGAAGATGGCTGCTAATGATTCTATTTGCGACTGTCGGTTTGAGAGAAAAGCCGGGTACAAAAGCACCCCCAACACCCAGCGACTCAAGAGGTCTGGCTGATTTCAAGTGATTCCTGACACCAATGATTTATCAAATTCGCCTTTTGATGTATAGGGTCCGTAAGATTAAAGTCTTAGCATCAGCGCCGTTTTGTGGCCTCGTATGGGTCGATTCGGGTACGGCGGACAAGGTTAGTAAACAATGCAACGTATTGTTTTGTATATTAGAGAAGCTTTTCCATTTATCAAACATCGTGTGAGATTTGTCTGTGTCATTTGCGGACCATTGTGTTGTTTTCAAAGTTCTTATCAGTAGAAAGCTGAGATATAACTTTGAACGTAAGCTCCTTGAAACTTAATTCCATTATTCTGCCACAATATATATATATATAAAAGTGAACATTGAAGTCAACACTTAGAGCCGACAGGCTGTTTCATGCTAGACACAACCGTCAGGCCTGACGGTTGCGTCTAGTATGAAACAGCCTGTCGGCTCTAAGTGTTGACTTCAATGTTCACTTTTATATTTACGCACGCTCTATCTCTGATATTGACCACTTTATCCCATAAATATAGCACACCTTAAGACTATATTTTTCTATATATATATATATATATATATATATATATATATATATATATATATATATATATATATATATATATATAGCAAGAGAGATAGATAGATAAATATAGATATAGAAGGTCGGCGAAAGAAATTGAGAAATTAAAAAACAAACAACAAAAAGAATCAAAACACAGAAATAGTCTCCCAGAATTAACTATTTCAGTGAAATCGGACACTTTTTTTAAATCTCACTTTTATTTCTGTTCATCGTATTTAATATGCGTTAGAAGTGTATAAATTTTTAATTTTGTTTATAACTTTAAAATTTTTATATTTTTTTTCCAATTTTATTTACATTCCCTTTCAAAACCTTATCAATAATGAATACACAAGAACGCATCTTTGTTACATATCACCCACTGTATTTCTTTGCACGGGATTTCATAAAAACAATGGTTTATCGCCAAAAGATCAGCCGTTTAGCTGAGCTTAAAGAACGCATTTCAGTTAGCAGTGCAGGAGATAACTCCTGAAACGCTTCAAAATGTATTTCGCCACGTTAAGGATAGATTTGAAATTTGCAAGGATACAGAGGGATCACATACTTCATCTTCAGAACGTTTCGGCCGTTATACGCTCCGACCTTCTTCAGCTGATTGGAATTTCGAATTGAACCCTTTATTTCGTCCACCGGGGTAGATTGTTCTAGTTCCACGTGCCATGCCACTTCCGAATGTCTCAGTTATTTCCCTTTAACTCAACTCTCCAAGTTTTTGGTTCACCACTGCTGTAGCCTGGTATTGAACTCACAACTCTAGGACACATGGCCCAGTGAATAAAGGCGTTGGTTAGAGCCAGTGACGACCCAAAGAGCATTTGTATACAGTTAGGTCTTTATTTTATTATTATCATCATTACTATTTAGTTTATTTATTTATTTAACTTTCGAATTATATTACTATACGCACAGTGTATCTCAAAAATGAACTCACTCCTTAAAAGACAATCAATGCAATGTTTATTGACTGGAAAACACGATTAATGGTCAAAATTAAGAAATATTTATCTTTTTTGGCATATAATGAAGATTCACGCTTTAATTTAAATATTAAATAAAATTAAATTCATGTTTATAAATATTCAAACTTATCTAAATATATATAAAAAAATATACATAATACCTTACGTTGATTGCACAACACGGTGTTTTATGCTTTACGCAATCTTCAGGTGCAAGTTTAGGGTTATATCATATATTTGCCCATATTTATCCATTTGATTATATCCACACACACATACATATATATAAGGTGTCCCAAAAATGTAGTCATTTTTTAAATGACAATAAATGAAGTGTTTATTGACTTGCAAACAATAGTTGGTCAAACTTAAGAAATTATGTTTTTTGACATACAAAGGAGATTAACGGTTTAAATTAAGTATTAAATGAAATTAAATACATCTTTATAAATACTGAAACTGACGACGAAGTCAAAAAGTGAATATACTTATGGGAAAACCCTGTGTGTGTGTATATGTGTATATATATGTATATATTTGTCCGCGTGTGTGAATACGTGCGTGCATCCAATAGGTTTAGTAAATGCTTATATAGTATTTATAGATACGCCAATAAGTCGGTGTATGGGAGATCAACGAAGCATTTATATTTACGCGACATATTTTCCCATCCTAAGCTTCTTCCTAACTAATGCAATTAACCCCGATCACGTATCGAACATTATACAATGAAAAAAATTGGATCAAAATACAGCTAATAGCTATGTTAGGCTAAGAATACATTGACGTGTTAATTTATATCCAGATACTGTATATCTATTTATTTATGAATACAGTGACACGCAAAATTATTAGACAGAAGATAGTTCAAGTAAGCAATTGACAAGTCTGAAGCTAACAAAGTTTGTTCACTATGTCACTATGTTTTTACATATTTATAAGTCTACCATTCGCCCTTGCTTTGAATACAGAATGCGATGAGTAAATTGCCGCCATTTTATATTTTTAATTTCGCGCATGCGCTTTGTTTATTTTTGAATTGTCGACTGTACAGTATTGTTGGATCAGTTTGTGAGAAAAAGAGACCCATGACGCAATTCACTCAGCCAGAAATATGGAAACAGCATGCTTGGCATTCGTGCCGGAAGCTCAAATACAAACATTTCAGAGTATTTGGGTGTCAATCTAAGGAGAGTGCAGATAATTCGGAAAGAGTTGGATGAGTCTAATGGTGATTACGAAGGTGTTTTGACTGATCTATAGTGATGGCAACGTTATGTCTCCATTCATTTTCTCACAAAGCATCAGACTCAACAAGGAAGCCTACATCAAATACACTGAGGAGGTATTGCTGCCATGGGTCAAGAGGGTGGCTACTGGAAGACTCTATGTCTGACAACAGGACTCTGCACCATGTCACACAAGCAGGAGAACCCAGTTATGGCTGTCAGACAGTTTCTGCGACCATATCACACCTTACATCTGGCCACCTAACTCCCAGACTGCAACACACTTGATTATTATGTGTGGGGCGCAGTTAAGCGAGAGACCATCAAAACTCCTGTAACACCAAAGATGAACAGAAAGCAAGAATTATGGCAAAATTCGACAACTTAAACAAAGAGACTCTCCAGAAGAATTGCAGGGGCTACTGAAGTAATCTGGAGGCCGTGGCTGAAGACAATGCCGTTTTTATTGAATAAATGTACTCTTTAGTATTTGAGGATATTTCTGTGTAATTTTGGTAAATATATCTGTTAAAATGAGATGTCAGTGTTATATTCTGTTTTGCAGAACTTAAACGACAATGTGTTCATCGCACCTTGCACTGCTGCCAAATTTGGTCTGGTACTACAGATATATATTTATAGATTTTTGATAAAATCCAAAGAAGAATCTGCAATGTTATGGGTCCTGACCTGGAGTCTCGGCTTCAGCAACTTTCCCACCGCCTTAAAGTTTTCCCCCGAGCCTTTTCTATAAATAATTTCATGACACCTAGATTTTATTAAGCGCAGTAATAGATTTCGTGGCACGGTCTAATCATTTTACAGTTGAAATGGCTACATGTAACCGCAAGTTCTATACTAACAGTTTCTTCTCTTATATTTCTCGCTTGTGGAACTCTCTTCCGGCTTCTTGATTTCCAGTCAACTTCGATCTTATAATATTTAAATGCAGCATCAATTGTTATATTCGGTTTTCTTAATTCCTGTCCTTTTATTGTCCTCTCTCCTTAATAGTATTTATTCTCTCATATTCTCTAACACTCAGTAACCCCTTTGTGTTGTAGTGGCTTTATTGCCTTGCTTACGGTGAAAAAAGTAATAATTTCTATTATTGTTACTAAACCAAAATTTGATCTGAATGTAGTTAATACTTTTGATATACTCGGTGTAAAGAGATGTTTGCCTATACGTAAATTTATTGACAAATTCAACAGAGAAATAAAGAGATGTTTGCCTAAATGTAAATTTATTGATAAATACAACAGGAAATCACATGTAAAAGTCTTGGACACATTTTGAAAATATAAATGAAGTAGGATTAATGTAGATTCCCGGTGCCTTTTCTATAAATATTTCTATGGAAATAATTTTGGTGAGCCTTCCTCTCTGTTACCCAGACTTTATGAATTTAAGCACACTACTAGATTGGCGGCATGGTCTCACCATTTTACAGTTGAAATAGTATATCCGTTTCTTCTCTTGTAATTCTCGCTTGTCGAACTATATCCCGACTTATTTATTCTAGTCAACTTTGATCTTCAAAAATTTAAATGCAATGTAAATCGTTATCTACTGTCTTCTTAATTCCTATTCTTTTAATATTCTCGTTCTTTAATCATGTTTTTTTTTTATATTATTTCACACTCTGTAACCCCCTGCGCCTTAGGGGCTTTATTGCATTTCTTGAGGTGAAATTATTATAAAAAAAAAAGGATAAATATTTGAGATGGACTTCTATGCAAATTAATAATTTACAAAATGTCTGCGGACTACTGAGAACATGCCAGGCACCATGATTGAGAAATTACAAGGTCTATGAATATTTTGAACGGTTATTATGTCCGCTTCGTGCGAGGATTTTTCCAATGGCGAAGACAAAGTAACTCTTTTAAGAATTGCGTGAGGTAATAATTGACCATTGTAGTTGCAAGATGGGAGATCGAAAGATCTGCAAACAGCTCACGATACTAATTTGGTATAGTTGTAGTCATCATTAGAAAATTGAACGAACATATTATGATTATCGATCTCGTTTGAAAAGGACGTAATTTCAAAGTTAGTGAATTAGCAGCTAGATCCATTGGCGAAAATGTATTGCATCGCCCACACCCGCAAAAATGTCAGAGTGTAGTAAACAAAATCTTTCCTACCAACAGAGTCGGATTTAGGCCTTAAGATGCTGCCGTTCTAAGAGAATTTTGATGGGGGAAGGGGTGCTTTCTTTACGTATGCCCCCCCCGTGTCTATAAAACAGAAAGACATTTTTAGATAATGCTTTTTTGGTGTAAAGCTTGAAACACGTCAACTAATTTTTAGAACTCATCCAATTTTTTTCATTAGTTTTTTATCTGAACTTTACATCACTATATACATTATTCGGACTATTGTCCTCAACTTTGTCGCCATATTTATTACAACGTTTCGGCCATTGAGTGCTCCGGCCTTCTTCAGGTGGTTGGAATGTCGAACTAAATGGCGACAAAGATGAGAGGACAATAGTCCGAATAATGTAAATAGCGTACATAATACCTCATCTCAGAAATATAGACAGATACTGAACTTTATATCCTCCAGAAATATATCTAGAATGAAGGACCTGTATTACGCTGAAATTCTAATGTTCAAATTCAATAGCAAAACATCTTAAAAAAGATAAAGATGATAAAGAAAGAAAATTCTGACATTGGGTTCCCCTAGTCTTGGGACCCTTAAGCTTCAGTCCATAGTAGCCTATTTGTAAATCTGGCATCATACCATACTTACGGAATCCAGTTTATGATAATCGAAATTATTTGATTAAGTGATTTGTTTTTTATGGGTTGTCAACATTTTGCACGTTACTTAAAGTTAGAAAATATTTTTAGATTGTAAGATTTCGTTCTGGAGATAATGATTTACTGATACAAGTCTTACTAATTAACTCATAGCTGAAGAGGAAAAATGTGAATTCATACTTTTCCCAAGGGTACTTGCACGTAAGTGAATATAATGAACGCAATGGGAATTGGAATTCAGTTATCCAATTCCGAGCAGTTATCCATAAGTCCAGACACACATTCAAGCTTGCAACACAAGCGGTCACCCATTTACGTAGACCAGAACCGACATTACTTAACTTCGGTGATCATATGAAAACTGGTGTTTCAACGTGATATGGCCCCAAGACGAAAGTACTTTAACAAAAAACAAAAGAAAAAGGAAACTTTCACAGTTTACTTGCAATTCTGATCGCGTCGGACAACACTTATTCAAAAATTAGACAGATAAACAGATCAACTTGTTCGGTTGAATTTATCCAAATTTCTTTCCTTATATAATGGTCTGCTAAGCGTTTTCTGCGCAGAACCTTCGGGCGGGTAGCGATTCCCTCTTGCACAGTTCGTTCTACACCCACAGTCCAACTGTGGCTTATACTGTGCAGAGCTGTTTCTGGGAGATAGCGCATAATCTGGTATGATCAGCCGTTTGAACAACGATAACGATGATTTACGGCTTCGGACGAGCACAACCATTGACGAAGTGAGCATAGTACATCTATCTATCTATCTATCTATCTATCTATCTATCTATCTATCTATCTATCTATCTATCTATCTCATTTAACTCCAAACAAAACAATAAAGACGCAATGCTTACTGAGTGCAAGAGAATATGAGAAGAAAAAAAGAAAAAAAGAAAAAAGAAAAAATAAAACAAAAAAAGAAAAAGCAATAAAAAAAACAGGAATTAAGACGACAGAATTGCATTTAAATTCGATTTAATATTTGATTTGAAAGTTGACTGGGAAACAAGGAGCCGGAAGAGTGCTGCACAAGTAGCGAGAGAGAAGAAACTGTTAGCATAGAACTTATGGTTACATCTAGTGCAGTGCTTAAATTCATAAAGTCTACGTACCATAGAGCAGAGTTCATCATTTTAATTACCATGAAAACATTTATAGAAACGGTTCGGAAAAACTACGTTAAAATGGTGGTAAAGTAATTGAAGTTGAGATGCCAGGTCAGGGCGAAAAACATTGCATATTATTCTTTGTATTTTATCAAGAATCTTTAAAAACATAGCAGAAGCACCAGAGAATATTTGTAAACAGTGATTATTACTACTGCTGACGCAAAACTCTTCGTTAAGTCGAATCAAGTTCTCCCAGTCACTGGCATATTTATCTAAAAATAAATACTTCTAAATTCATCTTCATCCATGGGTAGAGTCTCCGACTGATACCAAATCAGTCGGGTTTCGATCCCGGCTTAAGGCAATCGGATGTCTAGCCACACTGATTAGCTGTGAAACATCGAAACAGTCTGTCTGTGGATGACTATTAGTAGTAGTTGGATACTGTTTAAGTAAAAAAGAGCTTCTACTCGAATATGAGTATTCGTAATATAAATTGGATTACTCTTCCAATGTTCTGTCTATGGATTTTCCAATCGACTGCTTCATAGAAAATACCCAAAACTCCACCGAATTTCAAATTAATTTCTTCGTAGATTGTTTGAAAATTTAGATATTTATCAAACCTTAACCTCCCAAATATGCACGTTAAATTAACGCGAACTGACAGCGTCTAAGAATTTGAATAAAACCTGTCGTGTAATTTATTGGGGTTATTGTAACGTCTTCCTTTAATGTAGTCCTTATCGCTCACCCCTTAACCACCTTTATCTAGAGACGAGACGCGTTAAATTTGAACAACATCC
>CAHIKZ030001052.1:612500-710000 GCA_903632075.3 Acanthosepion pharaonis
GGGCCAATATCTGCACTGGAAAATCTGCAACTTCTACGGGAAGAAAACTGAAAGAAACTGGTATGAACACCACCCAGACCCGGTTACGGAGATAGGACCTGTTACAATTCTATGGGACTACACAATACACACTGACAGAACAATCAAGGCCAACCGCCCAGATATTGTTATTAAAGACTATAAACAAAAACGGTGCCTCCTTATTGATATGGCAGTCCCTGCCGACTGCAATGTATCTTTGAAGATATTCAAAAAGTTGTCAAAGTACAAGGACCTTGAAATAGAAATCTCGAAAATGTGGCATATGGGAACATCAACAATCCCTGTTGTAGTTGGAGCCCTAGGACTGGTTGGAAAAGATTGCAGTAGACTAATTGAAGGGATACCTGGAAGTCCATGCCTCAAGGAGATATAGAAAATTGTTCTAACAAGTACAGCCCACACCTTACGAAGGGCTTTATCTATGTAATCTTTTTCTTTCTTTTTTTTTTTTTTTGTCAGTGGAAAGTGTCATGACGCCATTTCTAACCTTAGGTCCCTGGGCGGGACCCGGAAAGAAATGTGTAAACGCCAGAAATCAAAGAAAATAAAAATATAATAATAATAAATCCCAGTTGTAGTTGGAGCTCTAGGACTGGTTGGAAAGATTCCAGTAGACTAATTGAAGGATTCCTGGAAGTCCATGCCTCAAGGAGATACAGAAAATTGTTCTGACAAGTACAGCCCACACCTTACGAAGGGCTTTATCTATGTAATTTTTTTTTTTTTTTTTTGTCAGTGGAAAGTGTCATGACGCCATTTCTAACCTTAGGTCCCTGGGCGGGACCCGGAAAGAAATGTGTAAACGCCAGAAATCAAAGAAAATAAAAAGAATAATAATAATAATAATGAGAATGAAGTAGTAGTGAGGAAAAGGAAGCAATAGGAAGAAGAGAACATCAGCAGTAATAATAATAATACGGGTGAAATGACCAAGAAGAAGAGGAAGAAGTAGAAGAAGAAGAAGCAGTAGGAAGAAGAGAAAGTCATCAGTTATCAATAATAATAATAATAATAATAATAATAATAGTAATGAGGGTAAAATGACAGATGAGAAGAAGAAGTAGAAGTGAAGAAGAAAAAGCAGTAGGAAGAAGAGAAAATCATTAATGATAATAATGATGAAGGTGAAATGGCAGATAAGAAGAAGTGAGGAAGAAGAAGCAGTAGATAGAAGAGAAAATCAGCAATAATAATAATAATAATGTGGGTGGAATGACAGATAAGAAGAAGGAGGAAGAAAATCATCATCAGCAATAATAATAATAATGACTGTGGAATGACAGAAAGGAAGAAGAAGCAGCAGGAAAAAGGCATAAGATGGAAAAAGGGAAAATCAACAGCAGCAGCAGCATCATCAATAATAACAATAATATTAATGAGGAGGAAATGACAGGTAAGAAAAAGAAGCAGAAGAGAAAATCATCATCAGCTACAATGATAATAATAATAAGAAGCAAAAGAAGATGAAGAAGAAGAGAAATGAAGGTGGAGTGACAAAAAGGAAAAGAATTAAAAGGCAGAAGAAGCAGAAGATGGAAGAACCAAAAATCAGCAGCAATATTTTTCTCGAAAAGACGGCGTTTTTATATTTCAGAATCTATTAACGGAACATTATATGCTGTTTTCACGTCTTTAGCACACTTTAGCTTAACTTAGTTTGACTCTAGGCCACAAATTTGGGGCGCCTATAGAGAATCGAACTAACTTCTCAAACTTCGTCTCTCATTACCCCAAATCGAGGAGTGCCACTCCGTATGCTTCCACTTGCAAATGTTAAGTAATGTTATTTCATGTGTTAATGTTGGCTTAGAAATCTGGTACGAGGTAATGATGCTAGAGGATCTTCTGTGGCAAATTTTGGGAGAACAATCCAGCTTTCAAATATATAAGGTAGGAAGTTTTTTCCAAAGAGTAAGGTTGCATATCGGTGAACTGATTTTATTCTGGGAAAACTTGTTGATTTTTGGAACAGCTTGCTCAAAGAAAAAGTAGGAATAAACAGTTATAAAGCCACCCCCCATATTTTCTGTTAATCTGAATGATGTATGTGCAGATGATCTCGATTAGTGATGTTATTAAAGCTTCTCTTAATGTATACTACTTCGAGTTTCCATTCTCATTTTGTCCATTGTACAGGTATACGATAGCTAGGTAGGTAGGTAGATAGCTAGCTAGCTAGATAGATCATAGAATCATCAAAAACAAAACAATTAGCGTAATAAATTATGTTCAGCAGATGCTCATATTTCAAATTCCTCACCCTTAGTCGGTAATTGGTTCCAGAGGTCACGATTTAGGTCGAAAAACGACTTAAGTCGAAATAACCACACTATAAACCGCAAATAAGCACTGCCTCATTGCCTCTTACAGTAGTCATATTATGTACGTACAGTATTCTGAATAAAATAATTAATTTCCACCCTATCTTTCAGCGATATAGCTTTACGCTTAGCATTAGCACTTGCACTGGGGCTTTTCCTCGGGGCCATAGGCAAAATTATATTCTAAATCAAAACTGAAATGTTATTGAAATAACGTCAACGGCAGGGTACAGATATAAACCAGTCTGAATTCAAAATCGGCGTTGGAGCGGAAAACAACGTACGAATGTCGCCTGTCGGCAGGAATTTGAAATATGAGCATCTGCTGAGCATAATTTATTACGCTAATTGTTTTGTTTTTGATGATTCTATGATCTATCTAGCTAGCTAGCTATCTACCTACCTACCTAGCTATCCTATACATAATATTATTTGTAAATTTATTCAAATATAATTTTATATGTGTTTATTGTTATTGTTATTTTAGTATTTTGACATATTTTTAACAACCTAAGTTTTATACTATATTTTTTAATATAATAAAATATCATATTTTTAACGACCTACGTAAACTCGAGTAAAACGACCGAGAGCGAGTTTTATTTTTCCATATGATATTTAAGAAAAACCGACGTATTTTCGAGGTATTACTATATCTGCTTTTAACATATATTTCTCATTCACATTAGAGTCATATATGAGTCGAATTCCAGTTTAGGTACTTTCTTGCCACACTTCAATTCTCCTAGTTTCATACTAAGTTTACATATCACTGGAAGTTAGGTGGTCTCTCCCGCAGTTGGCACTTGAATGTACTTTTTACATTGTATAACTACATTCCTGAGTCTCTTACTAAGTTATATAGTCAATCTGGTTTTTCGTTTCTCCTCCTAGCCTCATCCATATCCATATATATCTTGGTTATTTTAAAAACCACGCATTGGCTACTAGTTGATCATTCACTGTGCCCCAATTGGACACATTTTTCTCCGCGTTCATTAAGAGTTCCTAGTCCGAATTTGCCAAATATTTTATCATCTCTCTCCTTGCCTACTTGGACATTCAGGTCTCCGATGATGATTAGAATTTCTTACGATTTGCATCGAGCCTTGGCCCTGTCTAACGTACAGTAAAACTTTTCAATTTCTTCTTCTGTACTTGTGCTGTAGGTGTATATACAAATATGATGGATATATTAAAAGGCTTTCCTTTCAGGTTAACTACAAGAATTCTATTAGATAGTAGTAACCGAGAACACATTTCTTCTTATCTTGGTTTAATATCAGTCCTACTCTTCTCTCATTTTTACTCTACGCCTGCATATATGTTACTGACGAAATCCTCATTGATAGTCCCCATCCTGGGTATGAGGATAAACTACATACGTGTCCTGGGTAAGACGATAAACTACGTCCAGCAGCAAGGCCTCTGATCAGGAGGTTTTGAGGAGCGTGGAACCACCTCTTAATTGCTGGTGATCCCAGGTCCACTCTGACCCGTAGTGGTACCATCTGTTAGGATCCCGGCTATGGGCAAATAGTTAACCCCGAAACTGGGGTAAAAGCACTATGAAAGTTTAAAAATAGCTTTTAATACCAGAAATACTTTAAAAAATCATTACCAGCAATAAATTTTTGAAGAAAAAGAACTATTACCAGCAATACATTTTTGAAAAAAAAATACCAACAATGTTTTTAAAAAATAAATATTACTAGCAATACATTTTTGAAAAAAATATTACTACCAGATGTACATTTTTGAGGAAAAAATATTACTAGCAATATATTTTTGAAGGAAAAATATTACCAGAAATAGAGTTTTGACAAAACAAAATATTACCAGCAATAAAAACTTTGTCGGCATTAAATAACCCATTGAGGTTGATATGCCGTAAAACAAACCAAACCAAACTCATTGATTGTCCACCTTGTTTCGCCTCAAATATTATTATTTAACCTATTTATTTTCTGCTTTATATTTTCTAACGTCCACATTGATTTCGTATTCTGACATTCAATATCCTGAGATTATTTTGGACAAAAAATATTCTGGTCTAATTCTGCTGCGCAGTCTATACATCAGAATTCTGATATGTTTTATTATCTGGCTCATTGCGCTGATTAGTCGATGGACTTCACATTCATACGCACCTGGCTTCCTAGTGCTATGAAAAAGATCTACTTATGTTTCCCGGTATATGACCACGGTCGTATATTTCATTTATTATGTCTGGAATCTTTTCAATGCCGAAACCATCGAAAGTTGCGAGCATCACGATTCCGTTTGTTAATGTTGCTTTGTTTCCGTGGAATTTAGTCAGTGCTGATTTCTTTTTAGATTTAATATTCCTGGTCGTTTGTTATTTCTGTGTATTTTTGGTTCTTCTCTAACGTCCTGGGTGAGTTCTTCGATGTGTTTCTTCCATTTCTGATGTATTTTTCTTTCTCCAATATCAGTGTCACATTCTTAGATTTTATGCATCCAGTCAATGAGCATGTTTTTTTATGCTGTTAGTTCTCTTATTTTTTATGCTTTATCTGCGATTCTTATTCTTTCTATTTCTGCACATTTTTCGTTGACTCAATCCTTTTTAGCTTGCCTGAATTTGTTCCTAATTTCTTTGTGCATCGTCCTATATTCTGTGTCGTATCTTGACATTGTTTTTGTCTTGGATGAGAGATGAAGTTCTCGTCACGATGGAAAGAAGACAAAACAATGCTGGAACAACAAAAAGTACACAGAAATATCGAAGGATCAGAAATATTCAATCAGAAGTGAAATCAGCACTGGCTAAATTGAACAGAAACAAAACATCATGAACAGACGGAATTGTAATAGAGATGCTGGCAGCTTTAGATGGTTTCAGCATTTAAAAGATTACAAACATAATAAATGAAATATATGATAGTGGTGTTATATCGTAAAACATTAGTAGATATTTTTTCATAGCGCCACCTAAGAAGCCAGGATGCAGACGAATGTTAAATCCATCGGCCAGCCAGCGTAATGTGCTATATAAAAAAATCTATCATAATTCTTACGAATGGAGCGCGCAGTAGAATTAGACCAGAAAAAGAACAAGAACAGCGCGGGTTTGTTAAAGAAACTGGAACAAAGAATGCAATATTTATGCTCAGAAGGATATCAGAAAGAGCAATACAAATGCAAAAAGATGTGTACCTATATTTTATAGATTATGCAAAAAGCATTTAATAAAGTACGTTACAAAGATCTGTTGCAACTACTAGGTAACCTTGACATATTTGGGAATAATATTAGAATAATCTAGAAACTATACTGATAGCAAACTGCCCGCATACGGATTGAAAATGAATCCAGTAAATATACAAAAATAGAAACGGTTTTAAGACAAGGATATATCGTCTTACCGGACTTATTCAATTTATAGAGCGAGACGATTTTGAGAGAATTAGAAGTTCTACCAGAATTCTTTATTGGCAGCCACAATCTTAAGAATATGAACTATGCAGATGACACAACGTTGATAGCAGACACAGAAAGGAAACTAAATGAACTCCAACAGAAGGTAATGAATGAAAGTTAGAAGAAAGGACTAAACATCAATTGCAAGAAAACAGAATGCATGTTTGTTAGCAAAACGAACAACCTAAGATGCAAATTACAAATTGGAAATATAACAAGTATCGACAATCAAACAAGTACAACAACCTAAATATCTGGAAATTGCGACACTGAAATCCGAAGGCGTATTGGACGAAAGAAAAATGCCTTCAAAAGCTAAGCAAAATATTAAGAAACAGGAAAATGTTAGAAACAATGAAAAGAGTACTTAAACATTATATAATATTGGTCTTCCAAGATGGCTGTGAATGTTGGACAATCTCCTCACAGATTTAGAAAAGACTTGAAGCAACAGAAATCTGGTTCTACATTATCCGAGAATACCATGGACCGAAAGTTAATACCAGAAAGAGACAGTTGAAATTTCTAGGGCACATAATGAGGAAAGGGGGTTTGGAAATTTTATACTCACAGGCCAGATTAAATGCAAGAGGAACAGAAGAAAACAACGCATAACCTACCTAGCGAATATAAGTAAATGGATGGTTGAACAAGGTTTAGACGAGATAATAAAAAGACAAAATTTATTAAGAGCTACAAAAGACAGGAAATTGTGGAGAGCCATGATCGCCAACGTCCTGAAGAGACACGGAACAAAGAAGAAGGAGAAATGAAGGTTTCTTCTAGAATTATATTCAGAGTAATATTGAGGCATCACATATAATAAAGAAATGAGTTATACGAATAAAAATATTCTCTATTTTAAAGATTTAAAATTACTGATCTTTTGAGATAAGCTTCACATTTCATATTCATAGATTGACTAGACTCATAAATTGTCAATTTAACGTAAATGCTAATTTTCTAAAAGCAATTGCTCTCAAGTTTTTAAAATCTTTTTTGTTTAAATGTAGTTATTAGAATAATTTTTCTCTGATGAACATGAAAAAAAGAAGCCTCAAAAATTGAAAAATTCAATTTAACTCTTTAATTAACCTCATAAAATGCGGTTTCAATTATAAAAATCAAAATCAAAATCAGGTATCATAAGTTTCTAAAAAGTCCTGTTGCTATGATAACACAAGGTGTGTTCTCTTACTGAGGCGGAGTAATAATTTTTAGCACTATAGAAAAGAATATCTCGATATTACAAATAGTGGAAATAAGTATGCTTGACCGATAAATATATATGGTCATATTGTGTTTTGTTTGGTCTGCTTTCTGAAATTATATCCACTTTCGATATTTTCATCCTGGCAATTTTAATTTTCTATTGATTGATTGCTTTGTTTATGGCTGATAAACACTTTGTGGTTTATTTATTGCTGATATATATTTTGGATTATCAAAAGCCTTCAAGATGGGGTAAAGCTGCATCTGTATGAACATTCCTGCACTGTAAAAAAAAAAAAAAAAAAGAAAAAAATGACAGCAAAGTCTGGTGGTATCGTGAGGTACTGGTGGGGTGCACCAGCCAAATGTGTGCGATATTGGGATAAGTTTTGATAAAAGAAGCAAATAACCTTCCAAGTGGGGCCCAGTTAAGATTCTACTCAGATGATGTTCGATTACGGATTTCCCTAACTATCTAGCCGTGTCTCCCAAGTCGCCTTGGCTGTCTCATATTTAAGAAATAAAAACAACATCCTTTCTTTGCTTGGACATGACGCTGCTCCACTACTCCCGGTCAAGCGTGAATATTTTCAGTATTGCTGCCATATCTGGTGTCGTGTTTCTATTAATTATTTTGATATTTTTGATAAATCCAAAGAAGAATCTCCAATGTTTTCGGCCTCAGTCACTATCCTACTGCCGTAACGTAGCTTTCTTTCGTTTTTTTAAATAAATATTTTCATGGTGATTCTTCTGATGAGCTTTTCATCTTTCGTATGTTCTATGCTAACAGTTTCTTTTCTCACACTTCTTCTTGTGGAACTCTCTTCCGGCTTCTTGCTTCCCAATCAACTTTGATCTTTAAAAATGTAAATGCAGTGTCAATCGTTATCTTCTGTATTCTTAATTATTGGTTTCATCATTTTACAGTTGAAATGGCTAGATGGAACCGTAAGCTCAATATATTTTTCGATTGTAGAACACTCTTCCGGCTTGTTGCTTTCTAGTCAACTTTGATCTTCAAAAATTTAAATGCAATATCAATCGTTATCGTTTATATTCTTAATTCTTGTTCTTTTATTGTCCTCTCTCTTTAATAGTAGTTTTTCTCATATTCTCCAACACTAAGTAACCTGTTGCATCCTAGTCGCTTTATTGCCTTGCTTGGATGATTAAAAGAAAAAACAAAAAAAACAAAAACAAAAACAAAACAAAAAAAACACAATCGAAATCACTTCAATGGTAATTCTTATTTACTAAATGCATTTTTCTTTTTCTCCTCCATTTCACTCTCATTATTATTATTAGTATTATTATTGCTACCAATGTTGTCTTTTTCCTTCTTTTTCTTCAACTCTGTTACTTAACCCTCATTATTATTATTATTATTATTATTATTATTATTATTATTATTATTATTATTATTTCCTTTCATTTCTGTTGTATACACATTTCCTTCCGTGTCCCAACCAGAGATCTAACGTCAGAAATGGTTTCATGACATTTTGCGCTAATAACTTGTGTAAAAAAAACAACAAAGCAAATAAAAAAAGAAAACAAAAACAAAACAAAACAAAACAAAAACAAAAAATACAAAAAGAAAACAAACAAATCCAAAGATCAGACACATTTTACATAAAGCTCTTCGTAATGTTTGGGCTGTACTTGCGAGTACAATTTTTTGTATTTCTTTAAGGCAGGGACTACTAGGGATCCCTTCAATGAGTCTATAGGAACTTTTTCCAATCAATCCGAGGGCGTCAACTACAAATGGAATTGTTATTATTATTATTATTATTGCTGCTTATGCTGTCTCCTTTCTGCTGCTTTTCGTTCGTCTCTTCCACTTCAGCGTCATTATTATTATTATTATTATTATTATTATTATTATTATTATTATTATTATTGCTGGTGATATTCCTTACTTCCTTCTGTCTCTTCTTCGATGCCACTTCACCGTCATTATTATTACTGATTTTCTCTTCTGCTTTTTCATCGGTTGTGCCAATTCACCCTCATTATTATTACTACTGATTTTTTCTTCTTTCTGCTCCTTTTCATTCTTCTCTACCACTCGACTTTCATTATTATTATTATTATTATTATTATTATTATTATTATTATTATTATTTCTGATGATGTTATATTCCTCCTTCTAATTCTTTTCCTTTTACCTTACATCTTTATTAATATTATATATATATTTATGTTGTCGTCGCTGTTGTCGATGCTCTATTTTCCTTCTGTTTCCTTTCTGCCGCTAGTTTGGTAAGCTTTGGTGTCAAATCTGCCGCTAATTCTTGGCACCATTTTGCTATTCATTACTTCTTTCCGGATGTTTCTTTTTTACTTTGCAAAGACGTTATTGTTTCCTCTTTGAAAATACTATCAGGTGAAAACGAAGTTACAGAAATGCTTTGTTTTATCCAGAAATGCTTTGTTTTATCCAGAAATGCTTTGTTTTATATACGCAGCTTGATCAAATGACCTTCTTTTGAGGGCTGAGCGTGTTAGAAAGAATGTGTTCGTAAACACTTCCCTGTACAGATACTGGGTTCTACTTTATCTGGCACAAGGTGACAGAAATTAGGGCACACGGGGAAGTTTGAACTCATTGCACTAGCTTGGAGTCTGGGAAAACCCTGAAATAGAACTCTAAAGGAAACTTTGATTTTGTTTAGCGGTATATCAAACTCTGTGGGTTATTTAATGCCGAAATCTAAATATTTTGAACGCAGTTGTATGTTTTCAACTAGAGATAAAATGTATTGTTGGCAATTTTACTATAAATATATATTCTTGTTCATTTTTTTTTATATATATATATATATATATATATATATATATATATATATATTTCTATACTTTCATAGTGTTTTGTTTTTGTTTGTGGTTCACTATTTGTCGATAGCTGGGAATAACAGCAATTAAGAGGTGGTTTCTTGCGCCTCAAAACCTTCAAACTCCCGATCAGAAGTCTTGATGCCGGATGTAGTTCATCGTCATACTCAGGATAACTCTAAAGGAAACGACCTACAGATATTTACTAAGAGGGTTTTAATATGGTGCAGGGTTAGAAATGTGAGACACTCAATGAAGATCGAACTCATTACAATAGAAGTAGTTTGAGAGTTTAGTTTGCTAGCCATTGCCCCAAGAGCAGGTGCCGGGTATATATTTGATAAGCGGATTTTTTTTCTGATTTACCATAATAAAATGATTTACCTTATCCTTTTTGATTGTTTACTCTTTGTTTAAAAATTAACTTTTTCCCTTGAATGCTGAACAATCTCCAAAGATGAAGAAGAGATTTGGAGCAAAGGAAATGTTATTCTGCAGTAGGATGCTGAAAATACCATGGACTGAACGTGTGAGCAACGACGAACCGACACTTGAAATTTTTAGGGCTCATAATGAGGAAAGAGGGCTTGGAAAATGTGACACTTGCAGGATATATATATATATATATAAGGCAGGATGTGTGTGTGTATGTGTGTGTGTGTGTGTGTAACGAATGCACGGCCGCAATTTTCGACGGATTTGCACCAAAATTTACATGCATCAAGTTAGTGGAAAGGGCAAGACCGACGTTGCATTTCCCAACTCCCATCGATAGTGAAAATAATCGATTTTTTCATGCTTCTACGGTAGTTTTCATGTAGTTTGCGGTCATTTTCTACTGGCCAGAGTGAGAGCCTAGAGCTGGCTGACACGAATAGGCAGGAAGATTATATTCGCCAGCGTGAGAGCCAACAGCTGACTGACACGAATGTTAACTAGCATGCAAAAAATAATCGATAGCTGCATTCGTCACAAGTGGGAAAAATTTAAATCAGAATGGCACTTTACTCCAATTGGTTCATTTGCTTGCTTATACTCAACGTTGATTCTGATTCCGCAGAACTGGGTTGGTGTGAAAAAGTATTTGTTGTTAACATTCTTTTTTCATTCGGTTTTCCCAGTTACGAGTCCTTTTTTAAAGCTGATCATTTTGTGTTCATTTTGTTTAGTTCTTTTTTCGTAACAGATTTAATGTTTAGTATAGAGCTTAGAAAAAATTCGCAGTGTGAGATAGGCAAGAAGTAAGGCATGTAGCAACATCAGCACGGCAAAGGGCACCCCTTTAAAGGCAAGGAAGGACAAAAATATTTTAAGTCAAGTGATAGCGATTGCTGTATGAGTTGTACGATTTTTGAATCAAGCACGGACAACGCCGGGTCAGGCTGCTAGTATATATATATATATATATATATATATATATATATATATATATATATATATATATGTGTGTGTGTGTGTGTTTGTGTACAGAAAAAAGCGACGCGTGACCTATCTAACGAGCTTCACTAAATGGCTGGCAGAACGGGGCTTAAGGGTCATAAAAAAGACAAAATTACCTAAAGCTACAAAGGACAGGAAGTTGTGGTGAGCCACGATCGCCAACGTTCTGAAGGGCATGGCAGATAGAAGCTGAAAATCAACTGTGATTTTGTAGAAAGAAAATATCCAGGATTTATCTTTGTAAAATCAAATTTCAAAATTTTACTAGCTAGAAAAATATGCTATTATGGAGATTTAGAAAGCTTCTATCGTAAGCGAATAAATGAATGAATCACACTTTAAAACAAACATTAACATATATACAAGTAGAAACTGGTCGTATGCATAAATTGTTGTAGACACTCAAACATATGTACATACAGACACAGACGTATATACAGTGTGCGAAGGGGTAATTACGCACACACGCGTTGTTTGTTTTTGATTTTGTTGACTGCACGGTACAGTAGGATCAGTTGTACACTGTCTGTGAGAAAATGAACACCCTGACGCAATTCACTCCGCCAAAAATTTGAAAACGGTATGCTGTACTACTTGGCATTCGCGGCGGGAGCTCCAATACGAACATTTCAGAGTGTTTGTGTGTCAATCTGAGGACAGCGCAGATGATTCGGAAAGAGTTGGATGAGTCTAATGGAGATACTGGTGAAGGCTAAACTAGAGGAATACAGGTGAAGGCTAAAAGTAGTCATGAGAGAGAGAGAGAGAGAGAGAGAGAGAGAGAGAGAGAGGAAAAATGAAAGAAAACTAGAGAAAAATATTATTTTTGGATTTTTACGAAGACTCTTTTCAGCGCAAAATAAAGGTGACATTTACAAACGAAAAATAAACTTTCTGTCAAGTGGGCGGAAACGGATGCCCAGTTCATGAACGGAAGTCGGGTCGTTGTGTACAGAAATTTGAGAAAAGTCGGCACAAACAAAAAAATATTCTTTAACCGCAGTTTTTTTAAAATAATTTTTGAAAACATCTGATTTTTACAGAAATTTAACTAGTCACGATTGAGGAATTGTACTAAAACATCTAAATATTTAAACAACAACAAAAAAAAAAAAAAAATAAGTGACCTCTCATCTGTCTGTGCTGACAAATCGAGGTTAATATCAACTTACATTTATCGTAAGGTAAAGTTTTCGTTACACATTAGTAATAAAAACAAGAGACATAATCACCCAGACTTAACATTACTATTTATTTAACCCCCAGACTTGATCAATACCCGTTCGAATGTGGACTCGACATTCTTAGTTGGATCTATGAGACTCTTTTCTCTCTAGGGTGAGTGTTTATATATCTACATACCTGCCATACGTTTTTTTTTCTCAGGCGTACACACAGGCACAGCTTAGTGGATCACTTGTTCATCTGTCGGGGACAGCCACTGATATTCTGTAAAACATAGATCTTCACTCCGAGCCAAAAGAGGTAATCTCTCATGTCAACCCTGTCTAGTGTGACATTGAGTGCAAAGTCTATTCATGTAATATATCCGGTGAGTCACATGCTACACTAACTCCGAAAGATTTAACTGTAATTACATGGGTGAATATAGATACCCATATTTGGGTAGACTCTTCATTTTATTTCGTCTGCCAGCAAGTACGCTCGATAAAGATTATTAAATAAAATGTACTCTTCGGCAGGATTCGAACTTGCATCCACATTTGCGTGTCCTCGGCACAGGTGCGAATCCTATCGGAGGGTAAACTTTGGTTAATAAGTTTTCTCGTGTGTGCAGAGCAGTAGATGAAATAAATACTCGTCTGTACGTCTCAGATGAGGTAGTAAAAATATTTACACTATTTACAACATTGTTGTCTTCATCGTTATTACTATATTCATGACATTTGGGCCGTTGTATGCTCCGACCTTCTTCAAGTAATACACGTTGAAATATCGAACTGAAACCTTTACTTAGTCCACTTGATCTATCTATCTCTTACTGTTACATCCCCAGGCAACGCCGGGCTCTACTACTAGTATATATATATATATATATATATATATATATATATATATATATATATATATATCCCTGAAGAGTAGACGAAATAATTCCTGGAGGGTCCGTTTACGAAACTCCGGAGTCGGGATGCTGAAGGTAACATCAATCAGCTAAGTGACAAACATCTTACGTGTGTATATATATATATATATATATATATATATATATATATATATATATATATACTTATCTATCTATTTATAATTGAAAGTTATTCCATGTATGTCAAGATATTATATATATATATATATATATATATATATATATATATATGTATATACAAAGCTATTTCCATATTTGTATCAACGTGTTTTTCTGATAAATGAGAAAGATATGAGTATTGACAATAACATATAAAATGCTGTCAGTATTCATGACAGCAATACGCAGAAACTTTGTGAAAATAATGCCAGGTAATTTCATCCAGAATAATGACAATCGAAGACTGCGATACAAACAGCAAAAAAAAAAAAAAAAAAGAAAAAAAGAAAAAGAAAAGAAATGCAAATAAACAAAACAAATCAATGAAATTACTGAAAGCGACAAACACGTTTATCTCTCACCTCTGAGATTTTCAACAGGTGAATCATATGACACGTTCTGTTCTCTTAGTCGAACAAACACAGTGGGTTTCGGCAAGAACAAAACAGAGGGTAATGTCATTTCTTTGTAAATCTGGCAAACATAATTACTTCGTTTGGTTTTTGTTTTTTCCCTGTTCTTTATTTCCTCTTTATGGGCTTCTTATTTCTTATATTCAGAAACTGAAAAGTATGTCTGTATGTATGTATGCATTGATGGATAGATGGATGTTTAAATATCCTAAGATTAATTATTTTGAAAAAAAATTGACAGTGCGAAGCCATTTTACCCTAGCTTCGCTGTTATATTCTCTTGAAACAAGATAAATACGTTATATATATATATATATATAATAAGAATCAGAATAGAGGATTCCAGATTAGAAAAACGTATTAGTTTTCCGTCAGATATCTTTTCTATTTTATTAGGCTTTTCCCGGTTGATTTGCGCAAAGATGCCGCGAAAATGTTTGGCTCCTTCAGTCACCCCTGAAAACATCTAACTCCTTTTGCCATGCTTTATCTTTACATGACTCAGATTAGACCGACAATCGAGTATCACAGTTATATCTGGGCTGGAGCTACTCAGTTCACGGTTTCCGTCCTTGACACAGTGCAAAAGCGTTTACGCATCCTTGTGGATGCAAAATTATGTTCCCCCACGCAGCTTTCTTTATAAAATCACTTCACCAGAAAGGCGATAATGCCACTAAGACGCAAAGGTCTACTGGGAGAGAGAGAGAATGAGAAGACTTTAGAAGGAATATGATCCCAATCTTAACCAAGAAACGAAGGATAAGCATCTACTCCTATTCAAAAACTTCCACAGACAAAGTTGTTAGACTATCTTTCCACACCAAATATTCAGACGATCGCCATTTTTGAGTGACATCAATTAAAACCTTTACGGTTAAAACCAGCCTTGCTACACCCACAGGGTTGAATCACCCACATTTCCACCGCATTCCACTGGTAAGAGGAAAGTTCCATTCAGACAGCTTCTTCCTAAGAACTACTTGGTGGAATGAACTTGAACGTGGGTACTTTTCTGAACTCTACAATCTTAAACTTTTCGTGTTAAACGTCTATTATTGTATATCCTATATGTTATCAAAAAAGCTCTTTTATTTGACGCAGACTTGATTTCTGTTAAGAAGCATTCGAATACAACAAGAAAAAAAATCGAACACACCCTACTTGTAGCGGTTTGCAATGAATTCATCTTCTCTTCCAGCTATGGGTTAGATAGTAGGTCTTGTATCTGGAAAAATTGTTGTTATTCTCAGAAAAATATTTTGTTCGTGTAATATTTATTCGTTCCCTCCCCAGAAAGAATTATTGTTACAATTCAAGATATACTTTTGCCTCAAATAACCCACTTAGTGATGTTAAGCTGTAAAAAACAAAAACAAAAAACAAACCAATCAATTAATTCATGAAATTCAGAGTAGAGATATTCAAGAAGGAATAGAACAAATTTAATTAATTAATAATAATAATCATAACAATAATAGCAATACTTGTAGTAGTATTAGTACTAGTATTAATAATAATGATGATAGATGATGCATCACTTCATACCGAACATTTTATCTACAATGACTGCTTACCTTAAATACGTCATCTTTGCGGAACACAATTCCGTATGAGAGCATCATCAACCTAGTTCCCTTAGTTGCTTCGGATTTCCGAAAATGGATAACACTCTGGGATTATTGCACACACCAATAGAAAAATACTTATAGTTTAACAATTATGTAAAATATTGTCGTACTGCTGACAAAAATGACATAATAGGTAATTAAATCTGAACTGAAGATATAAATATTCATTCAAATGAAAATTAGAATAAATTTATTGCATAAAGATATATTGTAAATTGTTGGCGAAATACAGCAATACAACAATAGAGAAAAGATTTATTCATAAAAAATAACCACAATATCTTTCCATGTATAGAAAGATATTGCATTATAAATTCATAATTACAAGACTGAAATAGTAATTTTATATATATATATATATATATATATATATATATATATATATATATATATATATATATATATATATATATATATATATATATATATTATTTTGATATTCTTTAATTATTAATAATTTTCTCTGTCTTTTGACATAGTGCTCTTCCTCGATGTATATATCCTCCTGGAAATTCCATACAGATTACCATATTGTATCATTACTATATATATATATATATATATATATATATATATATATATATATATATATATATATATATATATATATATATATGTATATGATTTTGTATATGGCCAGTAATGCCTCTTTTACGTCTTATTTAAATACACATGAGATCTACCAGACTCTATCTGTAACATACTCGTTGATAATACAAATATAATAGCATGTAAAAAGGCTATAAACAATGGAAGCATTATTAATAAAAAAAGAAAAAGACAACTTTCGATAATATCGACAATGAACATGGAGACAATGTGCTGACTGTTTGTAAAATAAAACATTCCTATAACTCTAGATGCGTACGTAAAACAATTCACATATTCAGTTAAAAGTAAAAGTAAATTAATCCTTGATAATGCCTAAAACTATAGCCTAAAGCGCTTGGAAAACATTCGGACAATTTTTCTTTATTTTATGTCCTGAGAAGAAAAAAAAATTATACGAACACATGCAAAATTATATGAAAAACTCAACCACAGGAACTTGTCAGTCGTTTTCACGAAATTGCATATATATATATATATATATATATATATATATATATATATATATATATATATATATGAGAATAGATGAGAACGAAAAGAGTACAATTAAGATTTACTTTAAAAGAGGACTCAATACAAAATAGTGCAATATTATTTATTTTAGGATATTACACCGAAAACATGTCAAAATCGCTACACAATTGCAGTTGTGTTTCGATGCGTATCAATGCATCTCATCAGGCGATTGTAAATTACAGTCGAGTAAACGATTTATTTAGATTTAAAAGCAAAATACAACCTCTTTTTACAAAAAGAAAAAAAGGAGGTTATAAAGTTTGTGAGCGTTACTCTGATCAACTAATCAAATATGACCTACCTTAAATTTAAACTAAGCGAAGAAGCAAAAATTAAAAATAATTTTTTCGTAGATTGGCAGCTAACGGCAGCCAGACATAAACTAAAACGGATGCAAATGTTTACATAAATTATAAAAAAAAAAAAAAATAGACAATGTCATTTCCTAAAGAATAAAAATAGGGCGGAGAGGTAATTTAACACAGTGCTAAACAAGTTATATGCTTTGTGAATTTCCTACATAATTTTTTTAAAGAATAAAAATAGGGCAGAGAGGTAATTTAACACAGTGCTAAACAAGTTATATGCTTTGTGAATTTTCTACATAATTTTTTTTATAGTTGATAAATAAATAGCTTCTTTAAGAAACTAATAAATAATTTAAACGTATAGAATTATTTGGTAAACATGCAACTGTTGAATAAAGATTCTTCATATAAGATCTTAAGAACACTAACTAATCAATGTAAAATGTCAAAAATACCAACTAAATACCAATATATCTATACAAGATGTTACTAATATTACCAGGAAATTAATACAAAGTTATATTAAATCCAAATTGATCTTACAAATAGAAAGATAAGACATAAATGGTGCAACGCAGTACAAGTAAAATATAAGAAAAAACATAATGAAATTCCAAAGTTTAACTAAATTGTAAGGTAAAAGGTAAACTATGTTTACAATTTACTGTTAATTTATTTCATTGATTTAAAAAGGAATTTGTATTGAATATGATAATTTCCAATTTTTCATGTAAACTCAGAAAACAGGATTCATATAAAGATCTACATGTCCTTGCCGTTTTTAAAATTTTCCATTTCACCTTAGGAGTTTTATTATCATCTTTTAAACTCCAAAAATATTTAGAAAGTGATGTATTATTTCCGTAAGTACTATTGGTGAAGGACAAGTTATGTTGATAACACTTAGTCTTGAAAGAATTCTTAGTACTAACAATATAGAATTTTTCAACCGTCGGATTCTCTATTGTACAAATAGTACAAAGATAAACTAAAGATTTAGCTAAACATTTTTTGGCAATGGGCATTGGTCAGAATTCCTATAATTATTTTGGCCAGTATCATTAATAATATTTATCTTGGAACGTGCATTATGATCCCGATTATTAAACTGGTTTAAAATTTTATTATTGTGTAACTTCATAATCTTCTCAAGATTATTGGTGCAGTTACAACTTAGTTTTAATGTGTTTCTGTTAAATATTTTTCTAAGAGGGTTACTTTTAGAAAAATGTTTATCAATCAATTGAAGTAACTTATGACCTAACTTAGTACTGACTAACTGATTAAATAGGGGTGTGTAGCAAATGTTCTTACTATTTCTATTTCTTTTCTTTGGACCACTATCATCATATTTTGTGAAATCAAGTTTAGATTATAACTGAAATGAATCTTTTTTCTAGAATGATTTTTTCTAGATTTATTATTATAATGCTCTGTTATTTACATTGAGTTCTTTTTGGATTAATATCCTCATTGGAATTATCCTTCCAACCACAAATTGGTATTACACACACACACACACACACACACACACACACACACACACACACACACACACACACACACACACACACACATATATATATATTTATTTATTTAAATTATGATTCCATCGCTACATAAGATGTAGCGATGGAATCATATTTTTAAATAAATAATTATATTTAGGCTCTACTTTTGTATCGAGCACTGTTTTTTTTTAAATAATAACAAAAATACTAAAGAACTTTGGTTTATTTACCTAACGATTTCTTTCCTATTTTCTATATTTTCACACACACACACACACACACACACACACACACACACACACACACACACACACACACACACATATATATATATATATATATATATATATATATATATATAAATCATGAAAAATTTGTTAGCCTGGTATAGTGACAGGGCACTCCGAAGAAGAGAAAACGTCTGCCTCCAACGACAATTGAGCTACAACAGCGCTACACCGCGTGTTATACTGAGCCAGGAGAATTGTCGGAGGGAGTAAAAGAGAGGTGGCCAATTAATACGAGTACTTTAAACATTTTGGTGTAAAAAAAAAACACCATGTGACTAACACAGGGTTAAGTAAAACATATGAATGGCTTGTTTTGTCGGTTGAACTTGCTTCTCTGAAACCCCTGGGTCGTGAGTCAAGAGGTTATAATCCACGTAATAAGTGTTCTTTTCAGGTCTATGTCAACCAAATTAAAGGTATTTATTTTTGCAGTAGATACACCTGTTTCTTGAAGTACCTTTCTCTTTTTCGTTTCTCATTTAACCTGTTTCATTCTTTCGTGTCCTCTTTGATATATAATTTGCCTATCATTATGTTTCGCGAGTTTTGAATTTGCTTTTTATGTTTCCTTCATTTTTTTTTATAATGTTTACATTGTCTGTGTTGGTACATTTAGAGCTGCAGACACCCTAGAGTAGAGAACAAAGCCGAATATCCGAGTCAGGTGTGAACGCTTGTATCGTAAAATCACACTGATGAAGGCTTTGTCGGTTGCGCAGCTGTTGTTTTCGAAGCGGCACCTGTATGATATGAAATATAATCAAAAGAAGCAGAAGAATAATAAATAAAAATAGAAATTTCTTGAAACCCTTATAGAACCACGAAACTCCAGACGAGGTTTTTTAAGGTGATCAAAGTTCTAGTCCTCTCTCTCTCTCTCTATATATATATATATATATATATATATATATATATATATATATATATATATATATATAGTATGAAATGGACTAAGTCCGACAATTATTTTAATATATTTAATATATTTATTGTTTATACGTTATTTTTATAGATACAAATATTTTAGTAAATGCTCTGTATAATTAAACAGTATCAACAACCTTTACTGGCCTGAATTTTCTATTAATATATGACGTCATTTGTTTACGTTAAGATGCGCTTCGAGCAGGTATGAGCGTCCGAGAAAAAATCGTGGAAAATTTGTTGTTTAAAAGCAGTAATTCAACGTCTGTAGCTAAACGGTAGAGCTCGTCAAGTTATATGACGGTTGTGTGTAGGATACAAGTTCCATTCCTGTCAAAAAACATATTTTCTATGAAATTTCTCGGACATTCAGGTCGGTTAATGTTGTTAATATTGTTTATTATAAAAAGAGCATTTACTTAAATATTTGTATCTATAAAACTTAAGTATAAACAAATATATATATATATATATATATATATATATATATATATATATATATATATATATATATATATACAGGGTGTTGCAGCAAAATCCGACACTTGACAAAAAGAAGAAGCCTGCGGAAGTGATGGCCTGGTTTGGGTTCAAGAGGAGCATGGTCATGGATATTTGGAGGAAGTGGAAAGCGTGTGAGAACAAGGACGACTTTATTGCTAAACGAAAGGACCACAACGTTCGTTCTTCGGTCGTTAGGACAGACGAGTTCCTCGCCGCCGTCAAGTAAACAGTCTACAATGATAGAAGCCAGAGATACGTCAAGATCGCGACAGGCAGAACGACAGGTGGATCTACAATGACATCGAGGAGGTTCCGGTCGTGAAGCATACGAAGTCTCACTCCCCCGTCATGGTCCTTGGCGTCATCTACAGCGAGGGGGGCGGGCGTCATGCCTCCGTTCTTCCTTCGAAACGGCCTGAGAATCATCGCTGGGATCGACTAGGAGGTGCTGAGTAGCGTGGTGAAGCCCTGGATGGACCAGATCGCAGCCGGACGCCCCTACGTCTTCAAGCAGGATTCCGCTCCTGCACACAAGGCCAAGACGACCCAGGCGTGGCTGCTAAAGAATGTTCCTCAACACTGGTCGCCGGACTTGTGGCCGCGCTCCTTACCCGACTGAAACCCTCTTGACTATTTTGTCTGAGGCGTGATCGAGGCCAAGACAAATAAGCACACCTACAAAACGGTCGACTCTCTGAAGGCTGCCATCGTGGAGGCGTTCGCCACTATGTACAAGGACATGGTCGCCAAAGCGCCCGCCTAGAGATGGTCATCATGGCCGCCGGCGGTTACATTGAAAAATAATGTAGTATGTACCTCTAACTGTTGTTTCAAGTGTCGGATTTTGTTTGATGCCAAACACTACATATATATATATATATATATATATATATTAAATAATCATACATTAAATCAATTAGCAATATTAATGCGATTAATGGGGAAATCTATTCGCTAATAGACTTAATATAAGCATTAAATTACTAACAATCTACTGAATGACGCGATCCTTATGTATAAAATTGTTGTCAGATGGATCTAGTGTATTTCTTATAGAAGCAAGTACTTTCAAAGAGATCATGTCCTCATCGTCAGGCTGTAATTTTTTTCCTTTAAAATCAAAACTTGAAGACGAAATAAATGTGTTGTAGACCGAAAGATACATAAGGATTGCGTCATTCAGTGGATTTTTAGTAGTTTAATATTGACATTTTTATTAATAAATATATATATATATATATATATATATATATATATATATATATATATATATATAGAGAGAGAGAGAGAGAGAGAGAAAGAGAGGATAACGGTATATCAAGAAAAGTTTTGGTGGAAACATATATGACAAAGCGGAAAAAAGTTTTCGTGTGACTTCATCGGACTAAGTTTGTTTCCGTTCATGCGACTACAGATGCTCACAAATGAGAGACGCTGGGAATTTTAAATTTAGAATTTTTTTTGTCTTATCTTCTTTGGGTATTATTCTCACCAATTTCATTTAGAGCATTTTTCTTTTTAGCACCCATCATCTTTGTAATTAAATATCCCACACTGTGGTAATAGAAGATCTGCCAATAACGGTGAAACATTGTAAGAACTTGGACGCAAATTCACTGTGGATGAAATAGCGCCTAAAGAACTTTCTATATAATTTCGTCTTTGTGAATTATTTCCTCTTTTAATCAGAGTAGCATTTTAGGTCAAAATGGTGGTAAGCCACGTTACGGTGAGCAACTAATGCGTTTAATGTGCTGTTTTTTTTAATATCTCCTTCGTGTTCATGTAATTTTTTATTTGAATTTCTTGAGGTTTCTCCAATATATTCTTTCTGGCAATCCTTGCAGTTGATAAATTCCTCGTTCAAGTTTTGTCTCGTTGTTTTGTTTTGTATTGATTAAGTCATTTATTGCTTTAGAATGTAGTTGCGACAACTTTTGTTGATTTTAGATAAATTCTTTTCGGTTTTAACAGTGATAATTTGGTTTGGTTTGTTTTGTTTTACGGCATATCAACCTCAATGGGGTATTTAATGCCGGCAAATTTTTTGTTGCTGGTAATATTTTTTTTCAAATATGTATTGCTGTTAATATCTTTTCCTTCAAAAATCTATTTCTGGTAATATTTTTTTTTCAAAAATGTATCACTGGTAATATTTAAAAAAAAATTATTGCTGGTAATAATTTTTTACAAAGTATTTCTGGTATTAAAACCTATTTTTACACTTTCATACTGTTTTGACACCAGTTTGGGGGTTCACTATTTGCCCATAGTTGGGAAACTAATAGATGCTATCACGCCGGGTCAGGGTGGACCTGGGAACACCGGCAATTCAGTTCGACGCTCATCAAAACCGCCTGAATTGAGGCCTTACTGTCGGATGTAGTTTAACGTCATACCCAGGACGGATAATAGTGTTTATATATATATATATATATATATATATATATATATATATATATATATATATATATATATATATATATATCGTATCGTATCAGGGCAGCAGATCATTATTCATACAACGAATGTCTATTATATTTGATCATAAGCCGTTTTAAGCTTCGTATAAAAATATACAAATGTTAGACAGTTTTTTCCTTATTTTCTCTCGAAAGCCACTATCTGAAGCTTAGAATGACTCATGATCATACATAATATACATTCGTTGTCTGTTATATTTAACAATATATGTTTGAATATATATATATAAAAGGAAAGAACAGTAAGATATATAATCCGATATTCTTATACATATTTTTATAAAATAGTGCTGAATGTAAATTTACAGAGCATTAATATTATAAATTAACTGATTTAAAATATGTTTTTTTTCGCTACACAGTTCTAACCATGTTTCAAAAATGGAAGCTAAAAGCTTAGAATTTAATTTTGTAATTAAATTAAAGACATTAGTTCCATTTCATCGTCAAGCGAATTTTAAATGGAACTAATGTCTTTAATTTAATTACAAAATTAAATTCTAAGCTTTTAGCTTCCATTTTTGAAACATGGTTAGAACTGTGTAGCGAAAAAAAACATATTTTAAATCAGTTAATTTATTATATATATATATATATATATATATATATATATATATATATGCGTGTGTGTGTTTTGAGCAACATATCTACATTATTCAAGCATGTTTGCCTGAATAATCAGAACATATCTTGAAAATAAGATATTTAATACCACTCAAGACCTTGCATTTGCCTAAGATATGTAGATGATATTCTCCTGTTAGTTAAAACCACAACAGATGAAATACATTAACTTCAAAAAACTTCAAAATCTCCGTTCTTAACTTCACATATGAACTTAACAATAACAATAAATTCCTTTTCTTGATATATTGATAGATACCAATAATAATACATTTACTATTGCCTGATATAAAAACTGGCATAAACACGTGCACACTCAACTATCAAAGTGAATGTCCCCATTATTACAAAACAGCTATTATACAAAATTTAATAAACTGTTCAAAAGTTGTTAACTCTTTCCCGAAAAAAAATTTTTTTACACTGAATTAAAAAAATAAACACACTCTCATAACTTTTCTAATTATATTGTTGAAGAACAAATGAGGTATTAGAAATATTTACATTAATCAAAAAGAATATATTTCCTTAAATAACCCTAATCATATCAACCTAATATACGGCCATCAAAATCACTATAAACAAAATGAAAAAAAAAAAACATAGCCCATAAGTGCTAATATATCCTCCACTGATCTCATTAAAAAATAAAATTAAATATATACTATATTAAATTTAATACAACCAACTTAATCATCCGCAGTAACTTTTCTCCGTCAACTAAAATTTTGTAAAAGACCAACATTGTATGTCAATTTAACTTTCCTTTTGGTGATTGACAAAAAGTAAATATATTTCTTGGTTTCACGACAACAACATTATCAAGGAGGCTTACATTACATATCAGTTCATAATTATCAGTTCATAAATATAACAGAGCGCATTTCATGCGCATTTACAAAACAATTCACAACTATCAATTATATTATTTTTGGTCTTAGCAATTCCCCCCTGAAGATGATCTTAGATGAGATTAAAAGAACTTTGGAAAATAAAAGAAATGAAAAAAGTACGGCGCCTTCCGTAATGAATTTAATATCAACTTTAAGAAAATGATCTTAGAATTGAAGAGGATTAAAGTAAAAATAAATAGATATGATTTTTATATACAAATATTTTCACACATTTTCATTCAAATAGGTTTGGTAAATAATTTAGACATATCATGTCAATTAGTTTTCATGGTGAACCTTTCAAGTTCACAGATTAATTTTTTGGTAGACTTGGAAAATTGAGTAAGAAAAATATCAAATTTTTCTTTGGAATACTTTTCATTTTCCCAAGTACTTTCAATCTTATCTGAGACAATATTCAGGAGGTTAAGTTGTCTGTGAGTTTGTTCTCTTTCTAGCTGAATAACTGAAAAGTCTTTTCAGTGATTCTTACAACAAATGGTGTTAAGGTAGCTAAACCTCTTATCGGAAAACCTGGGAAAAGGAAACTCAATTAGTTTATTTTTTTTGTTTTAGATATTAAAAATTTTTTGAGATGGACACTTATCTCATGCTGTTAACGATTTTGACAATTTTGCTGTTAAATCCGATACACACACACACACACACACACACACACACACACACACACACACACACACATATATATATATGAAGAAATATAGTCTTAAGGTGTGCTATATTTATGGGATAAATTGCTCAATATCAGAGATAGAGCGTGTGTATATATTTCTATATATTTCTATATGACCGTATATATAAATAGCCGAGAAAAATAACAGCACTCGTGGCCTGACGATTGCATGTAACATGAAACAGACTGTCGCCTCTAAATGTTGACTTCTATGTTCACTTTATATATATATATATATATATATATATATATATATATATATATATAAAGGGCTGCAAAAGTAAATATATTATACCCGTATTATAATTTAATACTAAAATTCATTTCAGTCATTAAAATTATATTTAATATTTTTATTTTCATAATTTTTAATTTCAAATACATTTTTTAAAATTTATTTTTTAATAAATAATGATAATATTTGGTTTGCAGATAAAGCAGTAATTTACCGATGGTTGGTAATTGAACGGACTAGGAGTACGAAGAGATTTTGAAACAAAACTGGAAAAGATTATTATTGATGCGTTTGTATAATCAATTCAATATGTTTATATTTTTCATAACTGTATTCCTACTTTTTCGCGTCTCTTGATATATATATAGGATGCGATAGATAAATTGCAGTCTAAATTACTTTAAATAAATGAAAATAACACTGACATCTCATTTTAGCATATATATTTACCAAAGTTACAGAAAAATATCCTGAAATACTAAATTTATTCAATAAAATAGACATTGGCTTCAACCACGGCGACCAAACGACTTCGGAATCTCCTACAACTCTTATGGACCGTCTCCTTGTTTAAGTTAGTGAATGCTGCCATAATCCTTGCCTTAAGTTCATCTTTGATATTACAAGCAGTTTTGTTGGTCTCTCGCTTAACTATGCCCCACACACAGTAAGAGGGTTGCAGTCTAAGGTGTTAGGTGGTCAGAGGCAAGGTCTAAATGTGGTCGCAGAAATTGTCTGTCAGCCATGAATGTGTTTTTCTGCTTATGTGGCATGGTGTAGAGTCCTGTTGCAATGATAAGATGTTCCAGCAATCACTCTCTTCATCTAGGGCATCACTATCTCCTCAAGGCACTTGATGTAGGCCTCCGTGTTGAGCCTGGGGACCTGTGGGAAGATGAATGGAAGCATAATGTCGCTATAACTGGTGATCACTCCAAACGCCTTCGTAGACTCATCTAACACTTTCCAAATACTCTGCAATGTCTCCATATCGACACCCGAATAGTACCCATATAGGAAGTTTGATATTACATAGTACTTCAGCTGCCTTTTTTTTTATTTCTGAATATATTTTCCTATACTTTGCTTCGATTCTGGGAGATAAATATTCGCCATTCCTGAAAGAGGAATAGAGATAGAGGAAAAGTGAGTGAAAAAGGATTGCGTATCATTTCTTTTAATTGCTGGCAAAATCTGAGCGAAGATTCTTCTGCACAGATTAGGGTCAAATGCTGCAGCTGATTACGTTCGCGAGAGCCGGTGTGACTTTAAAACTAACCATAGCACAATCGACATGATTTTTATAGTAAGGCAGATCAAGGAATAAGGTCGAGAAATAAACAAATCTATGTCTTTATCGATACCGGAAAGAGGATGGATCTCTTGGAAAATCTTTGACAAGTATGGTTGCCACTAATATTTCTCAACGTGCTTATCCAACTCTGTCTGGACACTGAATTCACAAATCGTCTGCAGTTGGAGATTCGTCTCCAGCTGTGCTGGCCAAACTCTCTGCATCTGGGTACAGAGGATCCCCAGACGAGGCTATGTGGAAGGGCAGATTCTCGTCTAGGGAAACAGCTACCCGACTCCGTTATATACGGGGTCTACGGGGAATTTTGGACAAGCGTACGGGCTCGGATACCTCACATTAAATTTGGCCTTTTGCCACATCTGACCGCGTGGGACGATTGGAAGATATTTTGAAATCACAAATCGTTTTCCTAATCGCTAATGACGGAAGAATGGCTGCGTTCTGTCTCCACACATGACAAATTGAACAATGAATGAGAAGCGATTTATGAAGCTAAAGCAAGCCTTTTCTTGATTCTAGCACAGTGTATGCAGTGGCATGAATATTAGAACACATAAAAATAAGAGTCTACAATGATGTCGCGCTTTCTACTATTCTTTATCGAAACTAACCCAAGGCAAACTACCAGCGTCGCCGACAACTCTTCATCCGATACCATCAGCGTTGTCACCGCATAAACTGCAGTTTGCAACAGAGTGATTTCATTACAAACACGAAAGTCCTTTAGAAAGACGGTGCCACAAGCATTGCTGCAAAAGGCACATCTGCACCGGACAGGCCACGTGTCGAGTTTTTGGATAATTATCGTTTACCAAAGATCTTTCTATTCGGCGAACTGGCCTCTGGCCAGTGGTGCAGAGTACAGAGAGAGATACACGGGCTCTTTAAAAATAATGTTCGTTTCTTGTGGAACCGAGTTTCAGTAATAAACAACAGAGTTTGCTGACAGAATTATAAAGCGATATAAGGTATTTCTGGTATTTTCCTGAGTTGAAACAAATCACAGAACTAGGATCAAGACAAAAGACACTACCACAAAACCAGATGTAAAACTTTCTCCTGCAACTTGTAGAAAAATCTGCCTTCCTTGGGTATCATAGTATTGAAACATGACAATTTCTGTGTAGCGATTTCAAAATGCTTTTATTATAACGGATGCCATTATATATATATATATATATATATATATATATATATATATAATGGCATCCGCGCTTTCAGGCCTGTTGATAGCTGGCGAGGTATTCTATATATATATATATATATATATATATATATATATATATATATATATATATATATATTATAAGTGATTACAATAAAAGCATATTGAAATCGCTACACAAAAATTTTCATGTTTCAATACTATGATTGTATTTCTTCAGGGATGGTAAATTCTGGTGATTAAATGATTTTTATGAAAATTAAAAACAAAGTGTTACCTCTTTTCCGAAATTTAAAGGGACATAAGATCAGAATTAAAAACAGACTTGAGGGCGTGTCTTGATTAAGCAATTAAATATCAGATCTATGCTAAATAGGAAAGTAAGGTCAGAGGTGGAGGTGATTGACTTATTTTTTCATGTCACTATGAACCGGGACATAAACATGTCATCATTGACGATTGCGGAAAATATGCTAGCGACCAATATATCGTGATTGTAGATAAATATGATATTTTCCATTTGTTGAAGGAATGGGTGGGTTAATCAGACGTAAAGTTAGCAGAAAATTTTATTTTTTATTTTTTTTTTTGTATTTAGGAAGCTTCTTAAAGGAGCATGTTGGTAAAATTAAAAATGTGGAACATCTATATACGATATTAATAATATTAACTGGACGACAACACATAACAATATTTAAGCTGAATAAACAAAATAAGGTAATTACCCATAGAGGGTAGACAATTATAATAATAAATTATGGCTATAAGAAATCGTAATATGTATTTTTTTAAAAAAATTAACTGTATTTTAAAGTAAAAGATAAACCGTGTCAGCAATTTACAGTTTATTCCCTCCTTTGGTTTAAGAGAGATTTATTGTCAGCAAATTTGATTATTTGTAATTTTTCATGTAAATATAAGAAGTAGGTTTCATTTAAAGATTTATAAGTTCTAGTTTTTTTCAATATTTTCCATTTTATCGTAGGGGTTTTATTAAGTTCTTTTAAGTTCCAAAAATATTAAGAAAGGTACGCCCTCTTTCTGTACGCGTCATTGATAGGGGCAAATCTTCTACAGTTCATAATAATGTGAAGCTCCTCGTTGGAAATATCAGAGAACTCTCTGAAATATTGCAAAGCCAAAATAAACCGATCCATAACAAAGAATAGTGGATTAAGAACAACTCTGTTGACCAATTAGATATGTGCATGGTATCGTTAGACTCTGCTGAGTCTTCCGATTTTGTTGGTTTATTTATCTTATATAATCTTAGTGCCCATCAAGATATTAACATTGATGACATAGTGTTATATAGAGATGATGGCCTTATGGTGGTGAAAAATTTCCACAAGCATTAAAGGTGACAAAATCAGGAAATTAATACATAGAGAATTTAAATGTTTCAACCTTAAAGTTAAGATCAATACTAATTTTTAAAAAAGTAGATTTCCTTGATGTTACATTTGACCTAGGTAATAATCCATTCCAACCCTACATGAAAAAAAAAACACCAATCCAATATATACCCACCTAAATTCTAACCACCCTCCACCAATAATAAAACATATATCCTCCTCCATAGAATATAGAATTAGCAATAACTCTTCCAGTTAAGATATCTTTTACAAATATATTAAATTGTATAACACTACATTAAAAATATGGGCTATAAGTGCCATGACATCAAATACATAAATCATAACAGTCATAGTAGGATTAAAAATAGAAACAGAAAAATCATTTGGTACACGCCCCCATTTAACCAAATAGTACTAAGTTAGGGCAGAAGTTTCTTTATTTAATTGAGGAACACTTCCCCAGAAATAATCCACTTAGTAAGATTTTTAATAGAAATGCACTAAAACTAAGCTATAACTGTACCGATAATCTGGAAAAAAAAATTAAAAAAACATAACAATAAAATTTTAAATCTGAAATTTTAAAACCTGAGTAATAATTGCCATTCCAAAGCAGCAAACGCAGATAATAGCAACAAATGTAATTGTAGAAATTCTAACGACTGACCATTAGAAAACAGATGTCAAACAGACTCTCTTGTCTACCTAAGCATTATTTCTACTATAGAAAATCCAACAGTTAAAAAAATTTATATCGGAAGTTCCAAGAATTACTTTAAAACTTGGTAGTATCCACATATATTATCTTTTACGAATAACGCATCCAGAAATAGGGTATCCCTTTCTAAATATTTTTGGAACTTTTTAAAAATCACTACGGCAAAATGGTAAATGTTAAAAAAATAGAACTTGTAGATCTTTAAATGAACACCGCTTCTTATGTTTACATGAAAAATTACAAATAATCAAATTTGCCGACAAAATATCTCTATTAAACCAAAGGAGTGAATTAACTGTAAATTGCCGACACAGTTAACCTTTTAATATAGTTAATTTAAAAAAGTATACATATTATCATTACTCATAGCCATAATTTATTAGTATATAATGGTCCACTCTCTACGGGTAATAACCTTATTTTGTTTATTCAGCTTAAATATTGCTATATATTGCCATCCAGTTAGTAATATTAATATGGTATATAGATGTCGATATTTTTAATTTTATCTACAGGCCACTTTAAGAAGCTCAATGAATATAAAAAATGAATACCCTCCCCCTCTGACCTTACTTTTCTATTTAGCGTAGATCTGACATCTAATTGGTTAATCAAGACATACCCATAAGTCTATTTTTAATTCTGATCCCCACTTTAAGTTTCGAAGAAGAGGTAACACTTTGTTTTCAATTTCCTTAAAAATTGCCTTAATCGTCTGAAGAAGTACAATCATAGTATTGAAACATGGAAGTTTTTGTGTAGCGATTTCAAAATATTTTTATTGTAATAACTTATAATAAAAATGTAATAATAATATATTGCTCGACTTTGTATTCAGCACTTTTAAAAAAGTAAATGCTACGAACGGTGGATTTTTACTCTCTCTTTTTTTTTTCATTTGGTTATATATATATATATATATATATATATATATATATATATATATATATATATATATAAGTGTTAGACAAAACAATGTGAATAACAGGGTTAAACATTTATTTATTGACTAATAAGGTGTTAGAACTCCATTAACTTCTAAAACTGCTTTGATTCTACGTAGAATGAAATCAAATAAGTTTTGAATTGTTTCCAGTGAAATTTTATCCCATTCTTCAATCAAAATCTCGGAAAGTTGCTTCAGCGACAATGGGGGAAGAAATCTGTTCCCCACTCTCAGCTATAGAACTCCCCATAATGGTTCAATTATGTTGAGATCAGGTGATTGTATTAGAGAAGATGTTTAATTACCTTACGTCTTATCAAACCATGACTTCACTTTTTTGCAGTGTATATGGGTGCATTATCATCTTGAAATATGGCACTTTCTGTTAAAAGTATGATAGTCACTGTAAAGACATTTTCATTGAGAATGTCGAGATGTTTATCTGCAGTAATTCTACCAGTAAGAGTGGTGATATGTACAGAAGAATATCATAAGATTGCCGCCCAAACCATTACTGAGCCACCGCCATGTTTGACTGTCAGGACTATACAATCCGGATCACAATGTTTACGCCGCGGTGTTCTCCAGGCATAAGTAGGAAATAACGTGAAAGAAGACTCATCAAACCAAATAACGTTTTTTTTTCCTTTCACCGAGCGTCCAATTTTTGTGATAATCACATCCTTTGAAAATCCTACAGATAGCCAATTTTAGAATGTAAGTCTTTTACTTGAAGATAAATAATGACTTAATTAAGTGGAAAAGTAAGGTAATGGTTATGTCAATTTGATGCTTACAAATACTCGGAAATGCCGGATTTGAAGAAATTGGTATTTCTGCAAGCTGTTCACATATATATATATATATATATATATATATATATATATATATATATATATATATATATATATATATATATATTCACTAACAGAAACAAAGAGATCGTCCAGAAGAGATCCAGAAGATTCCGAAGTCGTCTGGAGACCGTGGTTGAAGCCAATGACGATTTTTTTTGAATAAATTTACTCTTTAGTATTTCAAGATATTTTGTATGACCTTCTATGACGTGTATTTTCATAAATCCGTTTGCCTAGTCTACATGACGGAAATACTCAAGAGACACATGATTAAAACGTCGCTGTATTCGCTCTGATATTGCTTGCTGCTAATCTTACATTACACACACAGACATAACATAATGTAAATCATGGATTTTCCCGTGATAATTTCACACATGCTTTTCACCTTATACTAACACAATTGATTTCTTTTACGTTGTAAAATAAAACTAAACATTTTTCGTATGAACATTGTTTACGAGGAACTTTATAACATTTCATTCAGCTTAAAAGCAAACAAAGAATATTTTCTCAATAATAAAATTATTTAAATTTGTTGAGCTGCATTCGAAGATTATTCCTTCACTTTTCACACACATTATATATTTTTATTTATTGATTTTTATTTTATTAATTAATTTCCTATTTACTTTTTTTTATTTTTACTTCTTGTAGAATTTATTCAGTTCTAAACTTTGTTATTTACTTTGAAAAGTCACTTTATTAGTTTTAGGTTACGAGTTATTTGTTGTTTAGCCGTGATGTGGTTGTAGGTTGAACAGCAGGAATTTAGTTACTTGGTTCGACTATTTTCAGCATCCCATGTATATACGCTTCATGTTTGCTAAATGTCTACGAGAATAAAAGCTAAAGTAAAAAGAAACTACCAAATACTCATTTGACTGCTAAAATATTCTTGAATTCTTAAAATCGTTGAAGACTTTTGATATGTCTATTTACTTTTGTCAAGTGTCTATGTGGCGACCATCTTATACAAGTATTTTTTGTTGCAATATCTGATTTTTATTTGAAAAGGCAAAACACTTTTCTTCTTCCATTATATAGTACCTTTTCTTCCTTAACATTTTAATTTTAACTTCACTTTACTTACTGTTCACTTTCTATCCCTTCCTTTTTCATCTTTGAGACTACATTTGGGTTTTTCTTTCTTTCCTTGTTTACTTCTCTTCTTTTTTATCTCTTCATTCCGTCTTTTCTTAATCCTGCTCTTCTTTCTTTCTTTCTTTCTTTCTATCTATCTTTCTTTCTTTCTTTCTTTCTTTCTTTCTTTCTTTCTTTCTTTCTTTCTTTCTTTCTTTCTACCTACCTACCCTTCCGTTTGTTTGTACCTTTTTTATCTATTTAAATCCACTGTTCTCTCTATCTTTGTTTGTTTGTTTGTTTGTTTGTTTGTTTCTTTCTTTCTTTCTTTCTTTCTTTCTACACTTCCGTCTTTAACTCTTTTCTCTTCTGTTTTATCCATTAAAATCTTTTTTCTTTCTTTCTTTCTATATTTAACTGCATCCTATTTGCTAATGTTTTTCTTCTTTTTCCTCTCTAATTTTATTACTTTTTTTCTGTATTGTGTGTTCCATTTTTTAAAAAAATCTTTTTTCTTTGCATTCTTTCCTTCTTCCTTGCTTCCCCTTTCTCTTGCATTCACGGGTTTTCTATTTGTATGCACTCAGGTCAAGAATCACATTTCGAAACGTTCGAAGCAAACACTAATTTGTTTGCCGACCCGAGTACAAAGTCAGCGTTTAACAACAAGTAAGACAGGAGGAGGAAAAGCGAGGTTGTAATAGCGCATACACACGTACCTGTTCACTCATGCATGAAGGTACGAAAGCGAGAACAATGTTGAATAATAGACAAAGCTTAAAAGAAAAGAAACTGTAAAATAATTCGGAAAAGAAACGAAAAATCCCTTGAAAATTGCATTAAATAAAAGGAAAAACAAATAAACAAAAAACAAACAAAAAATAAAAAAAATCTAACTGAAGCCGATATTTAAAAAAAATCATTTTGAAAGAAAAACTTTCTACCTGTCATTGAATCTATTTGGTTTGCAGAGAATGACTTGGCTTTGTAGTTGCAATTGCATTTGTTGTTGTTGTTGTTGTTCTTGTTCTTCTTCTTCTTCTTGTATTACTTACCTTTCTCCTCTTTCTTATGTTTAATCGTCTTCTTCCTGTTTTTCTTCTTGTCTTACCATTCTCCGCTTTTTTCTGTTTAATCGTCTTCTTCTTCCTCCTCCTCCTCCTCCTCCTCTTCTTCTTCTTCTTCTTCTTCTTTTCTTACTTACCGTTCTCCTCTTTCTTATGTTTAATCGTCTTCTTTCTGTTCTTCCTATTCTTCTTCTTGTCTTACCATTCTCCTCTTTCTTCTGTTTAATCGTCTCCTTCCTCTTTTTCTTCTTCTTTTTCTTCTTCTTCACTTCCATTTCTTTCTTTTATTACGTCCTTTCTTACTTCTATTTTAACCTCCCTTCTCTCTTTTCACTTCCTTCTGCTATCCCTCTTCGAACTCTTCGTACTCCTCTATTCTATTTCCACCGTCTCTTTCTCTAATTCGTCTTCTTTCCTTCGACCCCCCCTTCTCTGTCTACCTCTGTGTACAAATGCTAATTGCGTACGAAAATACACAACCACACAAAAGTGTAAATACAGTTTGTGTACGTCCTTCTTTTTGATTGAGCAACTTGTTCAAAATTGATTGGCTTCTGTTAGTCCACCTTTTTAATTACATAATAATTGAACTTGTTTTCAGCTAATTCAATTTGGTTTTAATTACAAAATTAATTACTAAAAAACCAGACTGATTATCTTTAGAGGTACATCTGAGGCCAACCCAGAAAAAAAAATCTAAAAATACGACGTTAACTTCCGTTGTGGTCATTTATTTATTTACTTTTTCGGCTTCACAACAATGTCGAAGTGTTTATTTTTTGAACTCTCGAATCATTCTTCGTTCTATTTAGAATATGTTAATTTCAGCAACCGTTGCATTCCATTGGGACCATCAAAGTTCTATAAAAAGATATGGGGAATTTGAACAGAGTGATCAATCTTTTACCTAGACAGTGACCCAACGATCACACAAAGTCTACTGATAAAAAAGAAAATTCGTTCCACTTTCGTGTCTGTTCTTTCCGGACTTATGGGCAACATTTTGGATATAAAGTGTTGGAAATAAATATACAGCAGTTCATAAATATAATTTAGAAATTTCACATGAAGAATACGAAGTCGAGAAATTCACAAGAACTGGATACTTTTCGGAGAGTTTGTGGAAACTCCAAGTCTTCTAATTCTTGTGTTATCAGTCGCCGATTCCCTTTGACTGCATCTCATGAATTTAATATTTTCGGGAGTTCTATTTTGAATGGATTTTCGGGTGTCCTAGTTTGAACGGATTTTCGGGTGTCTTAGTTTGACACGATTTTACGATGTCTGAACTGAGTTTAATGTATTCCATTTAGAACGGATATTAGGTTGTTCTACTTTGAACGGAATGTTCATGTTTCCTGCTTCGGATAGATTTTACAATATGTTACTTTGAATCAATTTTCGGGTGTCCTAATTTGAAACGATTTTACGATGTTCTACTTTTGAATTGATTTTAATGTGTTCCATTTAGAACAAATTTTAAGATCTACTTTGAATGCGTTCCTGATGTAGAGAAGGCAACCATAGTTGTCTCCCGCTCGAACTAATCTATTATAAAAAATGCATTATGTGCAGTGTTCGAACTACTTTGAATAAAGCTTCATTACAAGCTTAAAAGTTCGTCTGTTTTCTTTACACCTAATTTTGGATGGATTTTAAAATGAGCTACGTTGAACGGATTTTACAGTTTTCTACTTTGAACGGATTTAATGGTATTCTACTTTGAATGGATTTTACAACGTGCTACGCTGAACGGATTTTACGGACTTCAACTTTGAACGGATTTCATAGTGTTCTACTTCGAACTGATTTTAGTATGTTCTATTTTGAACGGATTTTATAGTGTTCTACTTCGAACGGATTTTAGTATGTTCTATTTTGAACGGATTTTATAGAGCTCTACTTTGTACAGATTTTACAACGTTCCTCTGTGAATGGGCTTTATGGTGTTCTGCTTAGAACGGATTTTAGTATGTTCCATTTTGAACGGATTTTATAGTGTTCTACTTCGAATGGATTTCATAGTGTTCTATTTTGAACGGATTTTATAGTGTTCTACTTCGAACGGATATTAGTATGTTCTATTTTGAACGGATTTTATAGAACTCTACCTTGAACGGACTTTAGTATGTTCTATTTTGAACTGATTTTATAGAGCTCTACGTCGAACGGATTTTAGTATGTTCTATTTTGAACGGATTTTACGGTATTCTTCTTTAGGTTTTTATTTCCTTTGGACAGATTTATGTTGTTCTCCATTCATGTTTCAAACGTTGGTACTAAAATTATATCCGTTGTCTGCTTGTTGAATCATCCTCGTAGGCTTTCTTAACAATTCAAATAGATTCACAACAAGAATATCCAAGTATCAAGCAAAAATGGATGCTTATTCGTTGCGCATGCACCGATTGCGTAGTACATAAGTTCACAATGGCGTCTCACTGCCGACTTGGTAGCCTTACGGGAGAGTGTCTGTTAAAGCACGCATATTAAGGCCGTCTTATCGATTAGTTACATGAGAAGTGTGCAGCTGGTTCTTGAGATATTCAAAATTACTGGTTAGTTGAGAAGGAGAAAAAAAGAATAGAGAGGCAAAAAAGGGATAAAAAAAGAGAGGGAGAAGGAGAAAAGCATTGAGGGAGCTTATCGGAAAGTGATACATATAAGGGTAGCTCAATGGTTAGCATCAGGGAAAATGAAATCGGCAGAGTGAGTTCGAATTTGGACTGATTATAAAAGTTAAAAATATCTTGGACAGAATGTGGAAGGAACGAGAAAGTGTACTTTTTAATCATCACCCACTCACAAGCAAGGGGATAAAGAGACGAAAACGCAAGACAGTCACTGAGAGTGAGAAAAACTGAGAATACATTGTTGAGAGAGAGAGAGAAAACATTAAAAATTCATGATTCAAGGAGACAGAAGATGGCGATTAGCATTGCATTTACATTTTCGATCGGCGAATATAAAAAAGAAAGAAACCGAAAGTGCTAAGGTAAAATAAGAACTATAAAACAACTAATATTTGCAATCCGGAAAAAATAATCCTGAAATTTCTTGCACATGACGGACAAAAACGGTCCATGTCATTTTACCCCAAGCAAGGCGATAATGCCACTAGGACGCAAGGGTGTTACTGAAAATTAAAAGCAGTGAACAGTTTAGTGAGGATAAAAGACAATAAAAGAAAAGATTTCAGGAAGACAAAAGATGGCGATCAACGTTTCATTTAAATCTTTGAAGATTGTCAGTGGCAGGGAAGCTCGGAATCTGAAGGTAGCTCCACAGGCAAGAAGTGCGAGAAAATAAACTATTACGTTACATCTGCCCAGTTCAACAGTAAAACGATGAAATCTAGTACCCACTCTAGTAGCAAGCTTAAATTCATGTAGTCGAGGCCCCAATGAGGAAAGCTAATAAGAACAATTGCCATGAAAATATTTGTGGAAAAGACGGAAGGAAGCCACGTCATGTCGGTGAGAAAATGACTGAAGTCGAGATGTCAGGTCAGGACCGATTACATTACAGACTCATTGGATTTTATCAAGAATTTCAAGATATGTAGCAGAATCTTCAGACGAGATATGGCAGGAGTATTCAATGTGTGGACGAATGTTAGATGTATAAGATGCAAGATAGATTCTGGCGAGACGAGAAAAATTATCTGGCACGACACAGTGAACCAACTTTCCTAGTAGTAGATACATTGATATAATATAATCACTCCGCTTCATATCAGTGGAAAATGTGAGCCCAAGAAGGTGCAAAGTGTTGTTTTCCTAGAGGTTAGAATGCTGATGGCACGCAGAAAAGCTTCTTTATGGTGATTAAAAGAAAAGTTTTGTTTTGGAGACGTTAAAATATACTAGCTATTCCTTGGGCAAATTGACTGCTGATAGGAGATCCTTTTCGAGAGCAGTTAACAGTTTCACTTGTGGAACCTCTCGGGCTTGTTACGAAGACAAAATTAAATAACTGTGTCATCAGTATAAATACTTAATGGTGAGAGAATCAAAGGAACTGATTGTAAGCTACGTGGCGCGTTTGTGTGAATGAACGGCAGAACTAACACTAAGAGTGGTAGAACATAGAACATTATTTAGAGCTACAAAAGACAGGCAGCTGTGGAGAGCCATGATTGCCTGCATTCTGAATGGCGATGGCATATACAAATATATATTCAATGGATATTGATAGCCGCAGGACATACACGCAGATTCACTTCATTCATCGAAAAAGCCTGAACTCAATTTATTTGTTTTATCGCCAGATATGTTGCTCAAAGATCTCGGAATGGTGATAACTAAGGTGTGTGTGTATGTGTATGTGTGTGTATGTATGTGTGTGTATGAGAGCTCTTGGGAAAACAACTATCTTATATTTGTGTTTCAGGTGAACAATTTATATAGATCCAATATTTATTACAGAAATATACAGTAATTGTGGCACAAGGCCGAAGGAGCAATGGGAAAATGCTGGTCTTTGCTAACTAACCTAGTCCTAGTTAATCATAATCACCACCATTCCATTCAATACAATTTATCCATTTACCACAAGAACACATGCTTCACCACACAAACCCTCATATACCACAATACAACACATTCGCAGGCGACCTACAAAACACCCCGTTGTATAAAAATCTCGTGAAAGTCCGTAATAAAATAGATAAAAATTTCATCAATTATGAAATGAGTGTGGTAGTGGGGATGAACCCAGAAAACTAACTAAAGATTGTAAGCAAACAAACTAAAATAAAACATATGTTAGTAGGACCCGTCCACCCCACAAAATAATAAGAGCGGCCGCTGTATTCTCTCGACAGACAGAATAAAGTGGCCCACTCATTAATGGTGTAGGGAAGGTAAAAATAAATGACAGAATGGGGAAATCAATATCTGACTAAGCCGAGATTAAAAAAAAGAGGTTAAAAACAAACTGGGGAGGTTGGGAGACTCGACATGGATCATAACAAAAGAGAAAACCGGGAACAGGGAAGGAACAACAATCACATTAACTAGAAAAAACAAGTAATGTCTAGCTTAACCCGGGGGAAAGGATCACAGGAAATCGTCCCGTTGTGCCGAAGAGGACTTTAAAAAAATAACTCAAGAATAGCCCCTTTTACAGAAACCAAGCTCGCTACTCTCACCCACCATTCGCTGAAATCTGTCGAAACCAAACGCTTTGTATCAGTTCTGATCTTCGTCTTCAGTTGATGCTGAAAGAATCTGATCAGAGCCTGATGAGAATAGCGTTCATATCGCAAGATTCCCCCCATGCATGCCGTCTAGCAGCGTTAGAAACACCATTCATTTCACTCCAGAATACAATTTATGTAGGTCTGTCGAAAACGGTTTTGCACTATAAATTCGACTAGTTTCTTTAACATGCAACAACGAAACAACTGTGTTTTTAAATTGATTTCTCTCTAGAAACTGAGTTTCAAACTGATAAATGATATTTCTGAACCTTATCTTTCCTCTAAAACATTCTCAATCAACCGTGTCAGTCAATCGATACTTCTCTTTGGACATGTCCTAAAAAATGCCCCTTCATGAAGATTTCAAACATTTAGTTGTTATATCAATCTTTTTGAAAAATGCCAATATTTTGCAACTTGTACGTGTCTACAAACACCACAAACTTCTTTTTAATAAATGACTGGTTTGATTTTGTTCCTTTTTTTTACATCTTATCGGCAATTTGTAGGTTATTTAAAGTTAAGCATATATCATACATAATGATTCTTTTTTTTGCAAACAAATATTGCATTAACAATTTCTTTTGAGAATAACAACGCATTTTTTTAGATGAAATTCCTATTTAATCCATAACCGGGGGGAGGAGCTAGATTCATGCCTTTCTCAGGGATATGTGCCTGTAAGTGATCGTAACAAATGAGACTGGAATTCGAACTGGGTTTCTCAAATTAGCATTTCACACTGCAATTCATGACACCACACGCACCACTTTCTCATCATTGAGACAGCCACTAAGCTCCTTGAAGGTCGACAAATATTTACGCTTGTGCACAGATTGTGTGGTGGGTGCAGCTCACGTGAAATATATCAGGTAAATACGAGAAGGCGATGCGCGCGACTGTCAATAACGTTAAGATTTATTAGGAATAGTATATACATTATCCCTTCAGAGGGGAAGATTTATCTTAATAGATCATTATTTTTTATTATGCAATATTCTTATTAGGGGAGTGCAAGAGTTTCCAGTATTTCCACTTTATTAAAATATCTGTGTAAAACTGTATACTGATACTTGTTTGCAAAAGAGGATGCACAAAAACAATATCTCTCTCCCTCTCTGTTTTCCTCTCTTTTCACTTTCTCTCTCTGTATATATATATACTAGCAGTAGAGCCCGGCGTTGCCCGGGGATATAAAAGTAAGAGATAGATCAAGTATCCACCATCATAAAGACTGAAAAATAAAATTGACAAAGATTATTGTTTAAGGTTGACTGACACGCATATCTGAATTAGTTGTTTTTTTTTTTTACGAATTGGTCAAACCCAAACTCAAACAAAAACATCGTTTTCAATCGTTATGAGTCTCTACCGATTGAATAGAATTTTATTATAAGCAACTGTCTTGTAAATGGAATTTTAAAAGCATTCTGAATGTAAAAATAAAGAAAAAAGTGTGCAAGACAATAAGAAACACCACATGCCATAAAAAGTGAAGTTTTGTTGAAATCGGTTAAAAAATGTAGGTAGCCTTTCTGTAATCTTTTAGTTTTACAATTTATGATTTTTACTTATTGAATACAGTAAAAAAAATGAATATTTTGCTTGTGGTGATTCATAATTAGAATTCTGATTTGAATATATTTTCCACTCGTTGTTTCTAATACAAAAAATATTAACTTTATTTGGGTTTATTAATTATGATCTAACAAATCTTATTCATTTAGTAGCCTTTCTGTAATAATAATCTTTTACAATTTATGATTTTTACTTATTGAATACAGTAAAAAAAATTGGACATCATGTGTATTTAAAGTAGTTTCCGATTATTATTTTTAGTTAGGACTTGTGTATGTTTAGATTTCATTATCTTTCCCCAAAGATAAAGAATTTATCCGATGTTTGTATTCGTACAATCAGTAGAGATCGTTAGATTATATTGTTTAAGGTTGACGGACACGCATGTCTTAATTAGTTTTTTTTTTTTTTACGAATTGGACAAACCCAAACTCAAACAAAAACATTGTTTTCAATCGTTATGAGTCTCTACCGATTGAATAGAATTTTATTATAAGCAACTGTCTTGTAAATGGAATTTTAAAAGCATTCTGAATGTAAAAATAAAGAAAAAAGTGTGCAAGACAATAAGAAACACCACATGCCATAAAAAGTGAAGTTTTGTTGAAATCGGTTAAAAAATGTAGGTAGCCTTTCTGTAATCTTTTAGTTTTACAATTTATGATTTTTACTTATTGAATACAGTAAAAAAAATGAATATTTTGCTTGTGGTGATTCATAATTAGAATTCTGATTTGAATATATTTTCCACTCGTTGTTTCTAATACAAAAAATATTAACTTTATTTGGGTTTATTAATTATGATCTAACAAATCTTATTCATTTAGTAGCCTTTCTGTAATAATAATCTTTTTATAATTTATGATTTTTACTTATTGAATACAGTAAAAAATTGGACATCATGTGTATTTAAAGTAGTTTCCGATTATTATTTTTAGTTAGGACTTGTGTATGTTTAGATTTCATTATCTTTCCCAAAGATAAAGAATTTATCCGATGTTTGTATTCGTACAATCAGTAGAGATCGTTAGATTATATTGTTTAAGGTTGACGGACACGCATGTCTTAATTAGTTTTTTTTTTTACGAATTGGACAAACCCAAACTCAAACAAAACATTGTTTTCAATCGTTATGAGTCTCTACCGATTGAATAGAATTTTATTATAAGCAACTGTCTTGTAAATGGAATTTTTAAAAGCATTCTGAATGTAAAAAAAAAAAAAAAAGTGTGCAAGACAATAAGAAACACACATGCCATAAAAAGTGAAGTTTTGTTGAAATCGGTTAAAAAATGTAGGTAGCCTTTCTGTAATCTTTTAGTTTTACAATTTATGATTTTTACTTATTGAATACAGTAAAAAAAATGAATATTTTGCTTGTGGTGATTCATAATTAGAATTCTGATTTGAATATATTTTCCACTCGTTGTTTCTAATACAAAAAAATATTAACTTTATTTGGGTTTATTAATTATGATCTAACAAATCTTATTCATTTAGTAGCCTTTCTGTAATAATAATCTTTTTACAATTTATGATTTTTACTTATTGAATACAGTAAAAAATTGGACATCATGTGTATTTAAAGTAGTTTCCGATTATTATTTTTAGTTAGGACTTGTGTATGTTTAGATTTCATTATCTTTCCCCAAAGATAAAGAATTTATCCGATGTTTGTATTCGTACAATCAGTAGAGATCGTTAGATTATATTGTTTAAGGTTGACGGACACGCATGTCTTAATTAGTTTTTTTTTTTTTTACGAATTGGACAAACCCAAACTCAAACAAAAACATTGTTTTTTATGAGTCTCCCGATTGAATAGAATTTTATTATAAATAACTGTCTTGTAAATGGAATTTTTAAAGCATTGTGAATATTAAAAATAAAGAAAAAAGTGTGTAAGAGAATAAGAAACACAACCTGCCAAAAAAAAAAAGTGAAGTTTTGTTTTATCGGCTGCAAAATATAGGAAATCCGATCCCATATTTAACAGAACCCACACACACAAACAACCCGATGTGAATTGTCCCTCTTCCATTTTCACGATGTCTCTTAATCGTGTTTTCAAATTGATTTTGTGCAAAAACAATTATATTTTTCCTATTTTTGGTGCTGTTAGAACCACCACAAGGTAATTTTATGTAGTCCTGTGAAGTTTTGTTGAAATCGGTTGAAAAATGTAGGAAATCCGATCCAATATATAAACGTTACACACACACACACACACACACACAATCTGCGTTTTATAATAAGTAAGATATATATATATATATATATATATATATATACTAACCAATGTAGCAGAACAAAGAATCTATGTCCAAATAGTAAATCCCAGTTTCACGTATATCGATTATCAGACCACAAGTACGGATATATATATATATATATATATATATATATATATATATATACAAATATAGGATTAGTGTATACGGAATAAATTCAAATAACCAAAAAATACTATTCTTAAAAGAGTGCTCAATACAGAGTAGAGTAAATCACTTGATAAGACACTAGATGTGTGGAAACAAAATGGCTATTTTTGTAGTGATTTTATAACACATTTATGTTATAATTTTCGAATAAATCATATATATATATATATATATATATATATATATATATATATCAGTATTTTATATGAGAAAAACATTATTAAGGAGAGAGAACAAAAAAGTACAGGAATTAAGAAGACAAAAATGCGCGAGAAGAAACCTTTAGCATAGAACTTATGGTTGCATCTCGCAATTTTAACTATAATATGATGAAACTAGCTGTCAATCTAGTACTTCGGTTAAATTTGTAAAGTCGCGGTACCATAGAGGAAAACACATTTGTAGAATTAACACGAAAATATTTATAGAAAAAGCCCGAGGAAGTTACTTTACGATGGTGGAAAAGTGACGGAAACTGAGATGTCAGGTCAAAATCAAATACTTTACAGAATCTCCTATCTATCTATCTATCTATCTATCTATCTGCAAGAATTATGAATAAAATGCAAGGTGTCACAAAAATTGGCATCATTATAGAGTCTAATGACATAGCCAATTCTCACACAAATGATCTCAAATTTTAACAAAATGTGTAAAATCTAAGTCGAATCTTTAATTTTTTTCTTTGTTTAATTGTGAAGAATGACGTTTCGTACAAATGAAAAGGCATCTTATTTTGCTAGAATATGCTCGGACACAGTTAACCCATTGTGCAGCGCACATTTTCGAGAAAATTCAAGAAAAAATACACCAACTGGAAAGCAAATGGCACAAAAAATTCAAAGAGAAAGGCTGCATGCGCAGGGCAAAAGGATATGGATGACCATCAGTATCGGAAGATATCGTCAATCAGGCTCAGTAAATATTTGTACGAAGCCACAGAAGAGCATCTCTGGAAACAAGATTCCTTGTATGACACTTTGGAGCTGGAGACTGTTGCGTTAGACATGTTACAGTGTATTTAGCAGGTGTTGTACTACCATCTTTTATTGTTCAACATGAAGCCTAATTAGTTTCATTTGTCTAGGAAATGTATTTACTAAGATATCCCCATGTTAAATGATGTCATTTTTGCGTACACCCTGTATATCCCTAAACACTATATATATATATATATATATATATATATATATATATATATATATATATATATATATATATCCAGGAAGAGCTCAATGTCAGGATAGAGCAATATATATGAAATAACGATATATATTTTATATATCAACAATAGTATTAGGGAAATTGTATGACAAAGGGAAAAAAAAGTTTACTGGTCACGCGTTTTTGTTCTTTCCGTTCAATGAATTCGTGAAAGACGAATCGCGTCACAATTAAAGTTTTTCCACTCTGACATACATATATATATATATATATATATATATATATATATATATATATATATATATATATATATATAGGCTATTAACTATAATTTTTACTAGAACTGGATATGAGAAGTTTTATTTAAAATTCGATATCTGCACCAGATTTCGCAACAAGCTTTTCGAATCACTCAGGAATTGTGTCAACTGATATCACTAGGAACCCTTGTGATATGGAAGACATAACGTTTTGTATTCTCCCTTCAAGTTCTTTCAAAGTCTTGGTTTGGTATAGTAGACATACTCCTTTAACCAACCCCAAAGAAAAAAGTCACTGAGTGTTAAGTCAGGACACCTGGCTGCCCACTCATGCATAAGATAAGGATTCTGCTAATATTAATTATTAAATCTGATCCACAGAGAGCTCGATGTATTCATTATAACAGAGCATATGTACTTTTTACAGCAAAAGAAAAGAAAAAAACAAAAACAAAAAAAGAAACAAAAATTACCTCAACATAGAGTATAGTCTATTTCAAATCTTGAAATAGACTATACTCTATGTTGAGATATTTTTTGTAATATATATATATATATATATATATATATATAATTATTTATTTAAAATATGATTCCAAATCTTTACATAAGAGGTCTCATGTTTCCAAAGCAAGGCCGAAAACTTCAAATATAATCCTTTAAATTAAATTTTGTTTAAAAAATTTTCGCTTGAAGATGGAACGGTTCCATTTTAATTTAAACTCAATTTAATTTAAAGGATTATATTGAAGTTTTTCGGCTCTTGTTTTGAAACATGAGAAGAATTAAGTAGCGATTTGATTCATATTTTTAAATAAATAATTATATTTATGCTCTACTTTTGTATCGAGCACTATTTTTTAAAAATAATAACTAAAATACTAAGGGACTTTGGATTATTTACCCAACCAGTTCCTTCCTATTTTCTATATATTTTCACACACACACACACATATATATATATATATATATATATATATATATATATATATATATATATATATATATATATATATATATATATATATATGTGTGTGTGTGGAGCTGTCAGAAAATATCTTCTATTATATTGGCCTGTGACGTTAGAGGTGTATAGTGGTGGTATGGTACTAGAAATTGAATCTTCCCACCAATAATAGTAAAAATATTTAAGCTTGATGCATGCGACAGCTGAGCGGTAAGAGGGCAAAACTTCGTCAGACATGAAAGTTGTTACGAAGTCGAGATGTGCCATTCCCGCAGAAAAAAAAACAAACAAAAAACATATGGGTAATGCGTTTCAGTAGTGCTAACTTCGACACTACTGAATATGTTTGTTTCCGCTAATCCATGTATTTGCCAGCGCGGCATGCAATCCCTTGTTCCTCGTTGGCGAATATGCAGCGCCAGTGGGTGTGATTATGTGGAACAAAATAGTTTTTAGCAGCTGAAGACTTGATCTATTCAACATTATTGTTGTGTTCCCTGAATCAATTGTAGATTTCGTGGAAATAAATAGGCGGATTTACTTTTAGAGTGTCCATCGCACATCAACAGAAAATAAGCCATTTACTTGGTGACGCATGTCTCGGTCATGTATCGCTCATAATATAAGGACAAGTCTTTTGCTGTAGCCAAAGTAGAAATAATTATAGACATTATTAAGACGTGTGCATAACCAGTTGTCATTGAAGCGCCGTGTATTATTTCAAGCTGAGATTTAACAACCACCTTCAGAAGATTCCGGATAAACCGTATACAAATGGACTCCAAGAAGTTCTTCGCGACTGTACAGACTTTCAATCGATTTCTCATGTAAAATATCACTTTGATCACACCCTGCGAAAACATTATCTGCTCTAGAGGGTTAGCAAGCATATTTCTTAGATCATTTTAACTGTAGTGAATTTGTTTCTGTCTGGAAGCTTAAGTTACATTATTTTAATGGTAATGGCAATATTAACCGTTTCCACAGAGATAACATCCGACATTCATTGACCGAACAGTTAATGTTTTGAAATCTATAAAATCTTTTTTTTTATTAAAAAAGTTTTTTTTCAAGAAATTAGACATCATTAAATGTTATAGCTCTTTCTAATGCGGAATGGGCTTACGGCCAAATCACTTTGAAACGCCGATTTCCGTGCGATCACCGAAGTTAAGCAACGTTAAACCAGGTCAGTTCCTAGATCAGTGACCGCTGTGGAATGCCAGGTTTTCAAATCTTGATGTGCAGGATGTGTAATGGAAATTGGCTAGGAATTGTTAATCGTAGTCGAGTTTCATTTCTCGTTAGGTTCGTTATATTTATTTACGTACAAATACCCCTAGGAAAGGCATGAATCCACTTCTCCCCAACCCTCAGATATTGGTTTATTAGTAAGACTTATATCACTAAACGATTATTATCACAAAAAATTCTTAGAATCTAAAAATATTTTCTAGCGTTAGATAATCTGCAAAGGGTTGATAAGTTGCAAAAAAAAAAAACGAATCTATAAATCAATACGGATTTCGGTTTTCTACCAGTTTCATTTTTTATATTGTGGAAAGCTAACAGTTGGATTATATCATTATTTTCTCTTCTAGTTTAAGATGCTTTTGATCGGGATACTGGAAGTTTTAAGGAGCGTGGAACCACCACTTAACTGCTGTTTTTGGCAAGTCAACATTAACCCGGGGTGGTAGCACCTGTTATGTTCGCAGCTATGGAAAAATAATGAGCCCTCAAACAAAAAATCAACAGTACATTATTATAATAAGATGACCAACATTTATAGTAAAATGACAATGCATATATATATATATATATATATATATATATATATATATATATATATATATATATATATATATTATATCGTGGCTGTCCGCTCGGTTTCGAGCGTGACCACCTCCTTTATTTTATGTCCTCACCCCCACTCCCACTCCTGGGATTCTGTATATTCGCAGGTGACTCTTCAGGCCAGCCAAACTGCGACAAATTTTGCCACAGAATTGGCATACCCAATCAGTTTTGTTTACAGTGACATTATTCGGGTGCACACTAGGTTTTGCACATTTACTCAGATGGCTTTTGAAGCCGGCAAAAGATAGGCACAATTTTCCGCATATGTCACAATTAACGTGGTGAATTTGTGGACCCTGTTCGCCTTTATGAATCAGACGTTTGTAGGCACTGTACTGCATATGGCTATTCTCAAAGGACTCAATGACTTCGGGAATTAGTTTCCGCCACTTACTTCTATCCAAAGCCATTTTTCCCATTGGTCTACCGATAGTTCAGATTGTTTCAGATAAATTTTATTGTGTCCTTAAATCTCTTCTTCGGCCTTGATGCATTTCTCTTTCCTTCCCACTTTTCACCATAGAACAGCCGTTTTGGTAGACGACTGTCATCCATACGCGCAATGTGACCGACCCATCGGAGACAATTTTTCATTACCATCGACTGAATGCTTTGTAGCCCTGCTTTCTCTAATACTTCTGTATCTGAGACATGGGACTGCCATGTGATATGAAGTATCTGTCTCAGACACCGTTGATGGAAGACCTCAAAAAGTTTTAGTTGATGTTTATAGGGTGTCCATGTTTCGCTTGCATACAGGAGGGCCGTCAAAACACAAAGAGATTTCTCTGTTGAGGCTGCATCCTTCAGAGATGGTACTGCCAAGATATACAAAAGAATGTACTGCGTCTAATTTATTTCCTTCAACGAAGATAGTTGGTTCCATATAGGGTGATCCGGGTGCTGGATCATACATGACGACTGTCTTTTTTTGGTTGATCCTTAAACCAAATGAGTTACATGCAGATACAAAATGGTTCATAAAACATTACAGCTCATCTTCAGAATGTGCAACGATGTCACAGTCGTCCGCGTAGAGCAGCTCCCTCACCAATGAGGAAGAGACTTTTGTTTGAGAAAGCAGTCTACGGACATTATATACATTGCCAGATGTCCGATATCTGATGTAAATACTGTTTGGGTTTTCATAGAAGGCCACGAGAAAGACTATGGCGAAGTAGATATTGAATAACATGGGTGAAGAAATGTCACCCTGTTTGACCTCATTGTTTATAGGTATTTCTTCAGATAGAGTGCCGTTAAAGCTAACTCTAGCTTTCATCCCGTCATGAAGAGAACGAATCAGACCCACAAATTTCTCAGGGCAGCCCAGCTTTGATAAGATCTTCCAAAGAGTTGATCTGTTTACGGTGTCAAATGCTTTCGATAAGTCAATGAAACACTGGTACAACGGAAGATTTTGTTCTTTGCACTTCTCTTGCAATTGCCGAGCACTGAAAATCATATCCACAGTGCCGCGGCTTGCACGGAAACCACACTGTGATTCTTGTAGTATTCCATTGACAATTGTGTGGACTAATCTATTTAAAAAAATTCTTGAAAAAACAATTCCAACAGGAGACAGCAAAGATATACCTCTAAAATTGCCGCAGTCCGACTTGGGACCCTTCTTATACAAAGACACAAGTATTGCATCTATCCAGTCTTGAAGTACTTCACTTCCCCATGCATTTTGGATGACTTGCTTCAGGAGATCGATCATTCTCTCACCGCCACACTTTAGAATCTCTACTGTTATACCATCCATTCCTGGCGCTTTGTTGTTTTTCATTTGACTCACAGAAACTTCTATCTCACCTCTGGAAGGTACTTCTTAAAGAGCCATAATTGGCTCGTGTTGCTTAATGACATCTAGTACAGATTCATCAACAACTGGATGGCGATTAATGAGTTCGCTATAATGTTCATACCATCGTTTCTTGATATCCTCTGGTTGTCTCAATATGGTACCGTCTTTTGATTTGAGAGGAGCAAAAGTTGATTGCTGCGGACCATAGAGCTCTTTGATTATTTGGTAAAACAATCTCGAGTTTTTACTGTTTGCTGCAAGTTGTGCCTCTTCTGCTTTCTTGAGCCACCACTGGTTTTGGATTTCGCGCATACGTGTTTGTGCCACTTTTTGGAAATCCTTGTATGTTTTTGTAGCTTCCATTTTTGCTTGGTTAGATAGACTTGATGACAAGGTTTTCTGGAAAAGATTGCGTTTTGTTTCAAGAAGTGCATCAATTTCCTCATAATTTTCAGCAAACCAGTCTTGGCACTTCTTTTTCCGAACTCCTAAAATGTAATGAGCCGCTGAAAGCACTTTCACTTTGAAATCCTCCCATAAATTTGTTTTATCTAGTTCGATAGAGGTAAGTGCATTCTGGAAGATGATCTTTGTTTCAGGGAGAATTTTGAGACCTGAAGCTTTTTTGTTTTTTTTTGTGCATGATGTGATGCTATGTCGTGCTTTGGGGCAGATTCTAAGTTTCATTTTGGCTCTTACCAGGCGATGATCCGTCTAACATTCAGCGCTTCTCATAACTCGGACATGGTGAAGGTCCTGTAGATCACGCCGACGAACAATAACATAATCAATCATGTGCCAATGTTTAGAACGTGGATGTTGCCATGTGCCTTTGTATTTGTTTTTCTGACGAAACCACGTGTTTCCAATCACAAGATCGTGCTCGTTGCAAAACTGCAAGAGCTGAAGGCCATTGCTGTTTGCATTTCCCACTCAATGTGAACCTAAACATTTCCAAATTTGAGAATCCCTCCCCACTCTCGCATTGAAATCGCCAAGTAGAATGATCTTATCATCCTCAGGGATATTGAAAAAGAGTTGCCTTAGCTCATTATAAAAAGAGAGTATGTTTGTTTCAGGGGAGTCCATGGTTGAGGCATAAACCGACACGATTGTGACAAAACGTTTTTGTCGCAGAGGAAGACGTACAGAAATAATGCGTTCTGATTTACCAAAAGAAAGTTTCTGCAAGTTTTTTAATAGGGAGGATTTGATGGCAAAACCTACAACATGTTTTCTCGCTTAATCAGCAGGTTTCCCCTTCCAAAAGAAAATATAACCAGAGCTTGTCTCTGTGAGCTGACCATCATCAGCAAGACGTGTCTCAGAGAGACCAGCAATGTCTATGTCATAATATATATATATATAAACATACGTTTTTATAGTAAAATTACCAATAATACATTTTATGATGGAGAAACTATATATCTAAAAACATACCTTTTGCCCTGAAAGTATAAAATTATGTACAAAATATCTGCAGCTCAACGCATAAAATTACGTAAAAATATTTATAATTCGGCATTAAGTAAATTACTGAAGTTGATATGCTGCTAAACAAAATCGACTAACCAGCTTTTGAAAGTGTTTAAATGATGTGGTGTTTGTTATTTGGTAAAGCTCTTCGTTTGTGATTACATAGCACCAATCTATAAAGTAGGATGATGTATCGTCTTCTTCATGATTAATCTGTTTGAAGCCATTTTAGATAACTGAGAAAACTTAAATAATATGAAACCTCGCCATGCAGCAAGATAATCTCGTTAAAAACCTGTGTGGTGATCCATCTGCGCTAGACTAAGGGGCATTAAGTAAATTCCATTGAATACTTATCTCGCCAGTCATTACTAGAGAAGTGAGTTTTAGTCCCACTGGCTATTTCAAGATAGTGGCCTTGTGTCTGACTAAACTATGCTTAGAAATCGACTCAAGCCCAGGATTGATGGTAAGCAAGATTGTAAACAAGTTCTTTACACAGAGCTAATTACCAGTTGCTATTTCCGTGAATTTATAACAGACTAAAGAGTGACAGACAGAAATAGGGTCGCCTATACTAGCGTGATGGACGTCTACGTTAGCACGATGATCTCTTACGATAGGCATCTACGATTGCAGGATGGCCGCCTATCGTAGCATGATGCGCGCTTACGGTAGCACGATGGGTGCTTACTGTAGCACGATGGGCGCTTACAGTAGCGCGATGGGCGCAGACTTTAGCAAGATGGGTGCCCACTATAGTACGTTATTTTATTGAATTTGAGCCTCAGCCTTAACGCCTTAATGTGGCATTTTAATAGGCTTAAATCTACTTAGTGAACAACTACTACTGTGGTGATTTCGATTGCCATTTTTTTCTTTTAATCATTTCGTCCAAATCAAGGCAATAATGCCACTAGGACGCAAGGGGTTAGAGAATATGAGAAAAACTATTATTAAGGAGAGAGGACAACCAAAAAACAAGAATTTATATGACAAGATAACGATTGATATTGCATTTAAAATTTTGACGGTCACAGTTGACTGGGTAGCAAGAAGCCGGAACAGAGTTCCACAAGAAGTGCGATAGAAGAAACTGATAGCATAGTACTTACGGTTACATCTATCCATTTCAACTGTAAAATGAGGAGATGTTGCACTTAAAATCATATAGTCCAGGTACCATATAGGAACGTTCATCGGGATAATTACTATGAAAGTATTTATAGAAAAGGCACAGGGAAGCTACGTTACTGCAATGGGAAAGAGATTGAAGCCGAGATGCCATGTCAGATCTAATAAATTTACAGATTCTCCTTTCGATTTTATCAAGAATCTACACTAGACCAGATGCATCAGCAGTATCAAAAAAATGAATGGTCGATTTATAAATACGTAAAATAGATTTTGGTGAATAAAATTGTCCAGTGAACCAACTTTCTTAGCAGCTGACCTAGCAGTTCATTCAATATAGTCTTTCCACTTCATATCAGTTGAAAACGTTAGTCCGAGAAAGCGCAATTTGTAACTCTCCCGGAGTCGCTGTGGTCAGTTTGGGTTGCTTGATTTTATAGCATGTCGGCCTTTAATGTGTTAGTGAATGTCGAATATTGTATTGGGAATTCAGAGAGAACTATACTCTCTAACTGTAGTTGGCATGGTTGATTTCACGCCACAGAAGCCCTTAAATATCTGTCTATATTTCTGAGATGAGGTGTTGTAATTATTTACATTATTTACATTGTTCGGAATGTTGTTGCCATATTCATAACGTACGCTACGTGATTAAAATTTCGAACTGAACTATTAATTTCGTCCACAGGAACAGATTGTTTTAGTTCCACGTGCCATACCTCTTCCAGATGTCTCAGTAATTCCCATTTAACTCAAATCTCCAAGTTTTTGTTCACCACTCCAGTAGCCAGGTATTGAACTCACAACTCTTTGGGTTAAGTCACTGGATCTAACCAACTCTTTTATCCACTGGGTCATGTGTACAACGACCGAAACGCCGTGAATATGACAATAAAGATGAGTACAACAGTCCGAACAATGTAAATAATGTAAATATCAACGCTTGTTTGGTTTATGTTGTGGTGAACTTAGTGAGAATCTAAGTGGCTGTTAATGATCCACCAGACTAGCTTTGTTATCGATACTTCACGCGGAGGTGCCACGTCTTTGAGAACCTTGTGTTTGTAGCCATGGGATATACAAGGCTGTTATTTGTAAATAACATAACATTAAAATAGTCGAATGAAGATCTATAGAAGTATTAAAAAAAATAAAAGTCTTCTAAAAGAAGAATGGTATGAGAAATGTGGCGTCAGCGAAAAGAAGAATCCATTGTATGAACCAGCACCAGTCCCTGATGTGACCCAGGTTAAACATGGCCTGTCATGCAGAAATAGCTTTTTGACTTAGAATCACTGATCAGAGTTACAAGGTGACGGCTTGATGTTGATTAGGGTTATCAGGATGATTGGATTTAAGAAAAAATACAAGACATTAAATTATAAACAAGAAGATAGTTGAAATCCCAATGTCAATTCCAATTCAGGATCATTGTAGAACACTTTTGTAACTATATCAAGTCATCGATTTTTTAAGCTGAAACATTTTTGACTCTGAATTTGTTTTTCTTTTGTATCTACTCAGTTCTAGCTTTCTTTTTACCTTTCTTTCTTTCTTTCTTTCTTTCTTTCTTTCTTTCTTTCTTTCTTTCTTTTAGAAAGAAAGAAAGAATTTCCATTTGTTTGATTCTTTTTACACATCCGTTGATTTATTTCATTTTTTTCAATTTAATCTTTCTTTCTTTCTTTCTTTCTTTCTTTCTTTCTTTCTTTCTTTCTTTCTTTCTGTCTACATTTCCGTTGCTTTGTTTCTTTTTATTCAATTAAATCTTTTTTCTTTCTTTTTCTGTTTCTTTCTTTCTTCTTCCCTACCTTCCATTGATTTGTTTGCTTGCATGATTGCTTCTTTTCTTTCTTTCTTTTCTTTCTTTCTTTCTTTCTTTCTTTCTTTCTTTCTTTCTTTACCTGTAGCCATGTAAACAACCTAGCATTGTTTCCCTCGCGTAATGGACAAGAGGTGATTAACTTGTCACGCCAGCAAATCAGACACAAATGCGACACTATTATTACGACACTGCTACAAATGACATCCCCGATGACCCAACATGGCGCTCCGGGCATCGTTGTTCACATCTCATTGATCCCTTTACTTTGCATCTAATCGTCGGCAGCTTGGATTAGGGTCAACCCAATTAATCTACTCTTCATTCAACAGGTTTAGGGCTGGCTAGGGGCTTTTCATTAACTGAAAGCTGCGGTGACTGATGAGAATGGTTCAATAGATTATTTTCTATTAAACATGGATGGTTGTGAGTCTGGCAATAAGCAAAACCCGGGAAAAATATTTTTCTTATTATTTCAATAGTATTTTGTAGCTGACAATTTACTTCATTCGAACCATCTTTTTTGGTTTCCGTCAAAATGAATATTATGATGGTATGTACTTTTTAAATAGATTTTTTCATCTGACATTATTTCTTATTTTTTTCTAAAAAAAAAATCTTTGTAGTAATAACAAATAATTTCGGATTAAAAAAAATATAAATTTAAAAATATTCATTAAGCAATTACATTTCGGGTATAGATGTGCGTTCGTTACATAAGTAATTAAAACCTTTCTCTGTAAGGATAGTCTCCCGTAGCCAAACTAGTAGCAGCACGTTTCGACTATAGAAGTGGTTCCCTCGATGAAAAAAAAAAAAAGTGGTATGCGTTCGATTCCTGTTGGTAAGCACAACTTTCTTTAGTGGGACTTCTCGATCTAGATCACCGTTTAGGAAAACAGCAACTCAGACACGTTTACCCATTAAAAATGACGTTTATAGTATGTATGTGGGTGAGACGTTTTATTTTTGACCATGAGGTCCAAGTTCGAATCCTACTATGGTCGATTTGTCAGGGAGGTGATTTCTTGATGCTATCGGCATGGGGGAGGTGAAAACCATAGCTCGTCTTTTTTTTTACAATAAGATTCAACCTGTACAAGACCATTCGTGGTAGGGGTTACGTTAAGAGTTAATTTGTATAGATAGATAACGGTTAACCTTGGCTTTGGATAGGTTAAATTTGCAGTGAGTTGGGAGTGGTTTCCACGGAGTAAGGTTTCGCGGAAAGAAGCTGTTCGAGGGGAACTTACTTCTCACCGATGAAGTACGAAGGTAATATGAGTGGTTTTCAACAATGTAAGTGGCATGACATGTGCTTCCTGTGTGAAATTGAGTAGACGGAACTTTTCGGAGGTCATCAATGGTTGTGCTAGCAGGAAGTCATGTCACCGTAACCGAGGATTTGAGCATACTTGTTAAAACTGTTGACCACGCTTGCTTATGCGTTATCTCCCAGAAACTGTAACTAAGCCCACTCATCATAGTTGCAGTATAAACCATTGGTGAGCTCTGTAGGTATTGAATAAACTCAGTGTGCCTGTGCAGGCGTCTGTAACAGGAATTGTCTAATCGCCCTAGCAGACAATATATATGGCAGACACAAATAAATTATTGATCTTCAGGACACGAAGTTTCTCAGATGGTACCTGCTCATTAGTTTTTATTCCTATTTAAGTTTTACTAAATAAGTTTTTTTTAAACTTTGTATTAATTTTCTGAAAACAAGCGAATTTCATAGTCTGACTATAAAGGAGATATGTTAGAGATATTAAATCTTGCATGAATTAATGTCAACTGTCCTTATTAAAAACTGCTATGCTTCTTTTCAGATACACTCACTGCTCCACGAAGACTTCAAATGTAACTAGTAGCGATTTCTCTTAAGAATGGACACAATTTGGCATAGTAGAGCTATCAGGTATCAGCAGAAAGAGGGTTTAACTCCCAAGGACATTAATACTGACATGGTTGCTACATTAGGGGAAGATGCCCCAGCGCACAATTGGGTAACTGAGTTTAGGAGGTGAAGAGAAACTCTTGAATATGACCCAAGGTCTGGACATCCTGCAAATGTCACCACCGACGAAAACATAAATCAAATAGACAATGCTATTAGCATATCCCCTGATAGAGTTGAGAATTTTCTGCACAATGAACTTGGCATGACGAAGGTTTCTGTTCGGTGGGTGCCAGGTTTTCTGAAAGCTGATAAAAAGTGCAACAGGCAGAAGACATCAGGGTGGGGGTAATCTGACATTGTTTGAGCTAGACTCCTTGAACGTTTCGTAACTCAGAACGAGTGTTGGGTGCATCACTTTGGGCCAGTGACAATCTGGGCAGGAGAAATACGCCTCCTCACCGGCTCCAAAGAAAGGGAAAATGATGACCACTGTGTTTTAAAATGCAAATCTTTAAAAGGATTACACCATCAACGGAGAGTACTTTGTCAACTTGCTGAAGCAGTTATGAAAGGTTCTCAAGACGAAACACCCAGGAAAACTGATGAAAGGTGTTTAATCAGGACAAATCCTTGATTTCAATAGCTGCTGTACGAGGCATTGAACTGGTTAATCATCCTCCCTATTTGGCTATCATCTGTTCCCCAACACGAAAAAGAAAAAAATACACTTGGCTGGGAAGCAGTATCACAGTAATGATGATGTCATATCCGCTTTTCATGACGTTTTTGACCAGAAGGATGAACAGTATTCTTTGAATTGTCAGATATCAGTTTAGCTGGAAAGAAACTATTATTAAGAAGAAGAGCTAATATTAATTCATGCAAGATTTCACAGAATCACTCATTCATAGTCAGCCTATGAACTTTTGACCCCAACCTCGTAGCTTAAAAAATAAATAAAAGATTAGTTAAAATTTAATTTCTATATCGATAGTTAAATTAAAAATCAAGTTTTCTGCTATTTAACATGAATCACGTTTTGTCTCGCTAAAGTAGATTTTATTGTCCCAAAATAAAATTATTTTTCTGAAGACGTCGGCTTATCGGCAAAACATAGCATAATAAAAGTGTTCCAAATTGTTTTATGTATTTACTCTTTTGCCGGCTTCTCCTTCAACTTTACTCATATATATATATATATATATATATATATATATATATATATATATATATATATATATATAGGACGATTAAGAAAATTTGAGGAATAAAAAAGAACGAAAAATGATAACAATAGTGGCAATAAGATAGATGATATTTATTATATATTAACCATTTGACTAAATTGAAGAACAAAGAGAAGATTTTAAAGTCTGAATTTTCGGACATGCCGGTGATATATTTCAACGATACTAAAATTAAGCAAAAAATCCCAAGGAATATTGTTGTTGGTTAGAGGAATCTCTGAGGAAATTACACTCTTTGAGTGAACCCAAAATGCCTGTTTAATCCCTCAATGTGTGATTTTATTTTGAAAATATATTTCAACTCTCTTGTCAGGTGTTATATATATATATATATATATATATATATATATATATATATATATATATATATATATATATATATATATATATATATATATATTAGTAGCAGTATAGATACTAATGTACCAATCATTTACAGACAATTGCCAAAATCTTTTTACGTAGATTTAATCGAAAAGCACAAATTTATACGATAAGTAAATAAATTCATTGCAACATAAATGAAGTTGAAAAGTCGAACACGCTTCCAAAAAAACTAAGGAAAACAAACGATAATTTGGGTTCGATTTGACAAGGAGCAATGGTGGATGAGAATTCTGAAACGGCTCGATTCTTGTCACAGAACTGCTCCTTTTGACCCCTGACGTTGACGAGGTCGTCTGAGAAATCTGGGCTTCCTCTCTTAACACGTCCAAATACTGGCGAAATGTGTTATGTCCAATCGCGAAAACAATAGGATGTTTTGAATGACTAATCTTCATCTCACAAAAGGTAGACATATTTGGCAATGCAATCAGGTCTTTTATTGTAAATATTTTCTATCTTTTTGTTTGTTTGTTTTTTGCTTCTATTTTGATATCTATCCAGGAGAGGAAAAGATGAAGATGTCTACTTGATTTTCATGTGACTGTAACATTTTTAGATAGAGTTTCTGCTAAGAGAATAGTTCTGGTCAAAGTTAATTTCAGGAACAGAAAGATCTCGGAGATATAATCTTTTCTTTTTCTACTTGATGCGACCATTCAGGAAGTTGGCGATCACGGCTCCCCACAATTCCTTGTTCTTTGTAGCTCTTAATAACTTTTGTCTTTTTGCCATCTCTCCCAAAACTTGCACTGCCATCCATTCACTCAAGCCCGCCAGGTAGGTTGTGCGTTGTCTTTCTCTATCTCTTTGACCTTCAATCTGACCTGTGTGTATCAACATTTCCAAGCCTTCTTTCCTCACTATGTGACCCAGAAATAGTATGAGTGTTCTTTTTGTTGTTATTGTTTCCAGAGTCGTATCCCAAGTGTTCGTTCCATGGTATTCTCAGCACTGTTTTTGTCTTCCCCTCAGGCCCTTCAAAATGTTCTGTGAGTGTCATGTTTTCCAGGTCTTCTTTTATCATTATGGGTCCCAGAAATATATATTGTCTCTTTCTGACTTGGTGTATAATCGTCATTTTTGTTCCCGTTTTCCTTAAAGCTATTTCGTTGCTTATACACTCCGTCCAGGGAATTCTCAGCATTGTTCTGTAGAGTTACATCTCTGTTGCCTCAAGTCTTGTCATCCTCTGTAACAAAATAGTCTAGCATTTACTGTCATATAGGAATGTAAGTTATCACATAGCATTTTAGAACGCTTTTCTTTGTTAATAACGGAATTTTCCTATATCTTAATCTTAATAATAGTTTGTTTTATTTTGAGAGTTGTAAGCCATATCCTCCTTGGGTCACTTTCAACTGATGCTTTTTTTCATGTATTTTGGCCATTTTGCTTAAAGTTCGTATTTTCTTGATTTCAGATATAAGTATAATTCATTGAAATGTTCTCTTCCCATAATTAGACCTTATAATTATAGTTTAGATATATGCAAACATAAAAAGGTTATTTTAAACGGATTCCTACTCTTTTATATATATTGCGACAATCAAGCTTAAAGTTCGTATTTTCTTGATTTCAAATAAAACTTGGAATTTTTCTAACACATTTTAGTGAAATTTTCGCTTTGAAAAACTCTATTCTTTGAAAATATAGTCAAGATATATAGAAATAAGAATTCTTTCAATTTAAATTGAGGGCATAGGGATGTGTGTAAAAAAAAAAAAAAATCAATGACACGAATAATTTTATTTTACCCTGAAGGAATTATATGCATGTTCGTTTTAAAATATAAGTATTTAATAAGCATAGTCTCTTGTAAGGCCGGTTGAGTGACAACGATGTTCTAAATAGGATAGGAAAAAATCAGTGTTTTTTGTTAGAAATTGTAATTTCAATCCCTGGGCGATGCAGTACAACAAGAACGTAAAATAAAAAGAAGGCAGCAATTACAGAGTTTGAAATCCTTAAGAAAGACACCAAAGACTAAGCACAATAAATTGAAGTAAAGAATTTTGTTCACAATTATTTGAATGATACCGAATATGACACAAAGAAAGTTTTTTTTTTAATAAATGCTATGTCCTTTAAGGACTTAATGTCTCATGACCCTCCACAGATTTTCTGTTACCTTCTCCAAGGTTTTAAATTGAGAGTTGACCTTCTTCTAGTCCGGCTGTCAACCAAGGCTAAAGATGCCAGTTTATGTTGATATTTAACTCATAGCTAGATATTTGGCGGATAAATATCCATTTATTCATGCCTTTTCTCAAGCGTATTAGTGCGAAATGAACGCAATTGGTTAGGCAGGAATTTGAAACCGGCTCGACGATTTCAACTTCTGCATAGCCGTTACGCCACCGTAGGCCTACAGAAAGGGCAGAGATGCAATCATGAGGAAGATACAGTCCTGAAAGATCATTTGTGTAAAAGGAAAACAAAAATCAACATGAAAAAGTCTAAGTCTATTTTGTTTGGCTTTATTACGAGTAATTATATCCTGCACTATTTTAAATTTCCGAAATATATTATTTCTGTCTGGGAGTTTGACGAATTCAGCGACTTTCATTTAAGAATGGAAAGCGTCAATAAAAAGAGACTTTTCGTTTCTTCTTAGTTGCACAGGTGTGCATATAAATGTAATCATAAAAGTATAGATGACGTCAATTTCTTCACAGAGTGACGACGTTGTTAATGGCGTTAAGAAAATGTTCATTTTTTTCTGACAGAATTTGCTGGAAGCTTGTTCCAGTTTGGTAGGTTCAATTTAAATGTTACACGCTGAATTTGTGATACAAATATTTTCAATTGTGATTTGTGTTCGAAAGAGTGAAGTTTGTATAACGGATCCGAGAGGTGAATATATATATATATATATATATATATATATATATATATATATATATATATATATATATATATTCTTTTGAATGTCATTATCAAATCTGAAGAATTATTTTCTACTCGAAGAAATTTGATGTCGGTTGTGTCTAGTGGTTTTTACACTAGTGGCAAATGAAAATTGTTCTTCAGCACTTCACTCATTACTCTGTGTTTTTTTAATGCTGTTATCTGGATGGCCTTAAATATTGTATTATTATTATCACCCGTTCAGTGCTTTTACTGAAAAGAAATCTATAATCTTGAACAGATTATAGATTTCTTTTTTGCAACTTTGACCATCTTCAGGAAGTCAAGTTGTTTACAGTAGGGGAAAATGTTTGCTGTTTAATAGGATTAGCGTTATATTTTGGATTATTTTTTTTCCCTGCTCTCCCACTTTTCGCTTGCAGAACCCTCTTTCAGCACCATGCTTTCCAGCCAAATTTGATCTTGAAAAACTTAAATGCAATGACAATAGTTTTCATCCTGATTACTCTTCTATCGTTCTCATTCCTTAATATATTTTTATATTCTTTCACACCGTGTAACCTTTTGTGTCTTACTTCAGTCCTTTTCCCACCACCGTAACGTGGCTTCCCTGTATCTTTTCTATAAATATTTTATAGTAATTGTTCTGATGGGCCTTTCCCTTAGTACAAGACTGACGGCAAGGTCTCATCATTTTACACTTGAATTGGGTAGATGTAAACGTAAGTTCTATGCTAACAGCATTTTCACTCTCACTTCTTGCTTGTGAAGCTCACTTTCGTCTATTTGCTTTCCACTCAACTTTGATCCTCAAATACTTAAATGCAATGTTAATCGTTACCTTCTCTTTTCTTAATTTCTCTTCTTTTGTCTGAATGAAACGTTGTGATAAAAACTAAACAAAAAAAAAATGAGGACAATAGTCTAACTATAAACAGTGTAAATCCTGTTCAATTATTCTTCTATCTCCTTAAGAATGCTTTTTTTGCTCATATTCTCACACTCAATAACCCCTTACATCTTAGTAACTTTATTGCTTTGCTTGGGGTGAAATGATTAAAAAGAGTCTGCTGAATGAATGAATGAATTATTATTATTATTATTATTATTATTAATAATAATAATAATAATAATAATAATATGAACAATAGAGAATTATTCAGATTTTTCTCTCATGTTGTCCAGATTAGAAATTTCAAAGGCACTAACCTTAATGACAAAAGGAACTTTGGAAAATAGATGACTTGCTGAAAATCTTGTTTATACAAAACTTTAAAGAGATAAGATAACATACGTGACAACTATCTTTTCACTGTTTATAGAACGATTCCTCGGCTCGTTCAGATGGAAATAGAACCTACTAGTCCGTGTTTATAAGTTAAGCTTTAACAATCCAGACCATTGGAGATAATAATACAAGCTAAATGAACGTGATTGATTGACTGATATTTTTACCGATTACCGACACTTTGTGGTTTATTTAAAGCCGAAATATATAATGAATTATCGGAATATTTCTGGTTTTTTTTTTGCAAGCGAATCAATTCCTTTAAAATAACAATGATTTTTCCAGGTACAAATCCTACTATTTAACCCATACCTGGAGAATAACGACAACAAAATGTAATAAAGCTCAGTCTTCATACAAAATGCTGAATCTGTGCATATGTTTGCATTAACATAAAAATAAATTTTCTATAGTTCATTTCTTCCAGAGAACCAAACGACTGATTCGAATATGTACAGATCCCAATTAGAATAGTTGAATGAAGAAATAATTAACACAAATGTGAAACCGTCCATAAATTAACTTTAAATTGAATTATTTGTTGCTTAGTTCGAAGCTCACCATATTTGATTTGTCAGGGAATAAATATTTGATATTAACAGCATTGGGTGACCATCTCAGCGGTCAGTACTAATGGAATTATTTAAACACATGATAAAATCAAAGCTTGCTGAATAAAAGTTTATTATCAATCTAAACATTTAAAAATTATTCAAACGTTTCTTTCATGGTCTTGTCTATATATCTATAGCCAAAGTAGGAATTTCAGGTGGACTAACCCTACACTAAAGCCGCTAGTGGCCCGCTGGCGGACCCCAGGTAGCAGCGCTAGCGGTTCTCTAGTGGCAGCCAGCGGTGGGTCCCTAGCTGTCCGCCAGTGGTAATCTCGCTGCCCCTTCTAGGGCTAACGTTCCCCGCTGGCATGAAGTGGAAAACGATATTGAATCCATTGCTAGGTTAGTTGCTAGGAAGGTTAGTTCACTGTGTTGTGCTGGACGGCTTTTCTCTCCAGAATCTATCTTTCATATCTATAAGTCTACCGTTCGTCCAAGCTTAGAATATTTCATATAGTCCGGTGCTCCTGCTATCTATCTAGATCTCCTTAATAAAATCCAAAGTAGAATCAGCAATATTATTGGTCCTGATCTGGCGTCTCGATTTCAGTCACTTTCCCGCAGTCGTAACGTTGCTTCCGTTTGCATTTTCTATACATACTTTTGATATAATGGAATATGCGTACACCTGTGTTCCCCTCTCACTGGAATATGATTGCCTGGTGTCCGTCATAAATACCAACGGACGGGTATGAAGGTCAAGAGCCTTAGTCTGAGAGCTAAGTCTATAACAACGCCCATTGGACTACGCCATTGATCTACACTTCTTACCTGCGACTACGACGCGTACCAGTCGATTACTGCTACCGTATTCTACTTGGTTATAGTAGCTAAAACCACTTAGCTACTTCGTTCAAATATATCCCTTTTCCGGGACATATCAACTTTCATAGCAATTGTTCGGATGAGCTCTTTACTATGGTCTCTCCTTCGTGAAGAACTCTTTGTCGAACACTCTGCCTTGGAGCAGTGAGGAACCCAGATGTGGCTAAGACTTCGGGCAGAGTCTCGTCTGGGGAAGTAGAAAAAAACGACCCCGTGTATGCGGGGTCTACGAGGAATTTTTGCCTGATCCTACGGGCTCGGATCACCCCACGTAAAACAGGCCTTGTGCCAAATCCCGCCTTATTTAAACCCGAAACCAGCTCTTTGCTATGATACCGAGACTCTTCGAATTTAAGCGCTGTACTAAACTGGTAATGAGGTTCTCACTAATTTTCAGTTGAGTTGGCTAGATGTAACCGTAAATTCTATGCTCACCGTTTCTTTTCTCGATTGTGGAACTCTCTTCCTTGTTTTCCATTCTGTTTTAATCAGCAAAATTTTGAATGTAATGTCAATCGCTATCTGCTTTCCTCCTGATTACTTTTCTTTTGTTCTCACTCTTTAGCAATATTCCAGTTATAACTCTTCCAGAACCAATAACCCTTTGCGTCTCAGTGGCTTTACTGCTTTGTTTGCTGTGAATGTTGTTTATACAGTAATTTAGAGAAATAACAGAATATCTATTCGTAGTCGGTTAGTAAAGTCAAAGTAGCGTAATTGCCATTGAGGTTTAAATTCTCGTCGTAAGTAACGTTTTGCGAGCGTAGAGCGATAATCCTTCAGTTTTGTTCCGTATCACATTTTTATAGTTCGATATAAGAAGCTGAAACGCTTCGAGAAAGTGAAAGAATCTGGATCAACTGTCTTTAAGCATTCTTCTTTACCCGTGGGACGAGGAAGGCAAACGAGAGTAGTTGTGGATAGAAACGAGCAGTCAGATAGCAAAAGATGAAAAGACACCGTTGAATGGGTGTGAGATTTGGGAGCGTTCGAAAGTGGTGATTTGTGACTATCTTGAAATCTACAAAGACTCCATTTCGCATTGGGGTAATTTTCTTTGATCTAGCCTGTATTCAACGCAAAAGGTCATTGCTATTTAATAAGCAAATCACACCGGAACTCACGACAACAACGCCGCGCGCACTGAAGTATTCGACAAACAAGTGTCGTGGAACGAAATCTCATTTGAAACCGAACAGAGACGACATGAAAAGAGCCCCTGATAACACTTAATTCTATGCCGTCTTTGCCGTCTTAACTGATTGTTATCGCAAATAACGCATTTACGAGGAGAGCGATGCGACGTCCTCGATTTCGTAATGGGTGCAAATTGTAGAGAGCGTTTATTTTGATTATTCTCTAGGGAGAAATTACTTGTTGTTATTTGAAGTATTTTTACTTCTTTTCCATTGGTGGAATGCAGTTTTAAGTTTAATCCTTATCCGACAAGGCACATAATTGTTTTTGCAACGTTGTTTATAGAAACGAATCTGATAAAATGAAGTCTAAAAAAAGTTAAAAAAGAAAAAGGAAAGCATGTGAATCAGAGAGGAACCCAATTCAGTTACTTAAAAAAATCAGCTTTTTTTTTCTAATTTCGAAATCAAGAAAACATTGTAGAGTCGGTTATAAAATTAAGAAGCACAATATAAATGAAACGGTACACACGCCAATTTATCCCTTTAATGTTGTAGTGAACGTTTATTTATTTATTTTTTTGAGAAAAATTTCTGATCCCCAAAAAGGTTATTAAGAAGCTCTGTTTACAAATTTCGCACTTTTGCTCAGAGGTTAAACAAAAAATTTTGATTGATTTATTGACTTACCGGTTTTACGGCTTATCAACACTTTGTGGCTTATTTAAACCCGAAACATATTGTGTACTGTAAGAATAATATTTATTTTTTTTTGCAATTAATTGGTTGGTTTGTTTTCTACGGCTTATCAACAAGATATTTAAAGTCAGAAAATAATTTGAGATTGAAGATTTTTTTGAGATAATAATGAAACTTCTAAGGAATATAATGAGGAAAGAGGATTTGGAGAATTTGACCCTCACAAGACATACTGAAGACCCGAGGGACAGATGAAGTCAGCGCATAACCTACCTAATAAACTTGTAGAAATGGTTGGCAGGACGAGAATTAATGTCAGAAAATATTTATTTATAATGTTGTACTGATACAAGTTTTACTAATTAAACCATAGCTGATGAGAGAAGAGGTGATTTCATATATCTCCTAAGCGTATTTGCGCTTAAGTGAATATAACAAACACAACTGGAATTAGAACTCGGCTCTCCAATTAACAATTCCGTGCCCTTATCCATTACAAAACCCGCACATTCATACTTACAGCAACTGGTATTCACAAGCGGTCACCCATTTCGATACTGACCGGGCTCTATGTTGCTTAATTCAACGTGATGCGGTCGTAAGTGAATATCGCATTAAGAATATTTTTTTTAGAGTAAAAGTAATTTTTCCAGATACAAGTCTAACGTGAGGAGATCGGTTCGTACCTTTCCCAATTTTATTTAGTTTTAAGTGAATGCTACAAACTCGACTGGATTTTGAACCCGGCTCTCTCATTTCAAGCCGCTTTCCATTACACTACTCTCGCACCCATGCTAAATCAGGAAAACAGTAATTATTATATCTGCTTCAATTTTTAAGTACACATTTTTATGATTGGATTTAAAAAAAATCCATTGTTCATTTTTATTCTTTTCAGAATTACCATTCTTTGATAAACTTAATGTTTTATTAAAAAAAATCTACCTTTTGTATTATTACAAATACATTAATCCACCATTACATTTTCTAGCGTCAGTAAATAAGAAAAAGGAGAAATAGATTACTATAATACATAACTGATGCGTAGGGATATGATGTGTGATGAATAATTTTCTTAATCTTTTTACTTATAACAAGAGATTCCAACTATAAAGGAGAAAGTTACACGCCGAAAAGCATTATTCCCAAGAAATTCTTCTTTATAGAACAGATACACGTGTGTGTGCTTCCCTAAACACTACACTCTAAACCCCTTAAATATTCATCGTCATATATTCTCTATAGCTTCATAACTTTCACGTTCTATCGCTTCCTCTTACATTCACATCACACATCTCATCCGTTAACACCATCTTGAGTTACACCCCCCCACATATATATTGAGGAAAGCTTCATTGAATAATTTAAAGTTTTGTCTGCTTATTTTCAGTAGGATCCGTTCATATTCTCGCATGAGAATTTTGGTATTGACATTTAAAGAAGAGAGAATATTATTAATATATTGTTTTATTCCTAGTAATTTCGGCATTAACACAATGTCATCCTCGGGGTGTGTTTTTAAGACAAAATGTAGTGTTCATTTTTTCCTAAGACAAAATTACTATGCTTATCTGAATGCTAATTTTTGTGCCATGCGGTGTATGTTTACGCTCTAGAGGGGTAAATAATTATAATGTGTGAAGAGTTCTTTTGAAAAAAAATAGTATGAGAAACAAATATATATATATATATATATATATATATATATATATATATATATATATATATATATATATAATGTGTAATTGTAGAAATTCTAACGAATATCCATTTCAAAACCGATGTCAAATAGACTCTCTTGTTTACCTAAGCACTATTTCTACTATAGAAAATATAACAGTCAAAAATTAAAGAATTAAAAGTAGGTGGTATCAACATATATTAACTTTCACGAATAACGAGTACAGAAAAAGACGTCCCTTTCTAAATATTTTTGGAACTTAAGAGACGTTAATAAAACCCCTACGATAAAATGGAAAAAAAATTGGAACTTTTGAATCTTTAAATGAACCTTGTTTTCTATGTTTACATGAAAAACTAGAAATCAAATCAAATTTCCGGACAAAAAAAAATCCCTATTAAACTATAGGAGTGAATTAACTGTAAATTGCCGAGGCAGTTTATCTTTTACCTAAAAATATAGTTAAATTTAAAAAAAATACGTATTACCATTTCTTATAGCCATAATTTATTGGTATATAATGGTCCGTCCTCTACGGGTAATTACCTTATTTTGTTTATTTAGCTTTAATATTGCTCTGTATTCCCGTCCAGGTAGTATTATTAATATCTTATAGAGATGTTCCATATTTTTAATTTTATCTGCATGCCCCTTTAAGAAGCTTCCTGAATCTATTTTTCTTTTTTTAAATTTCTGTTGAAATTAACTTTTGGTCTGATTATCCTACCCCTTCCTTCAATGTCCCTTCAAAAAACATATTTGTCTATAATCACGATACATTTCTCGCTTACATATTTTCCGCAATCGTCAATGATGTACTATCTATGTTCCGGTTTATCATGGCATGAAAAAATAACTCACTCACCTCCACCCACTCAGCTTACTTTTCTATTTAGCGCATATTTAGTTTTCATGTTTCAATACATTGATTGTACTTCTTCAGGCGATGGTAAGTAACTGGTGATTAAATGACTTTTAAGAATTTTTAAAAACAAAGTGTTACCACTTTTCCGAAAGTTATAGGCGGGGGGGGGAATATAAACTCAGAATTAAAAATAGACTTGTGGGTATGTCTTGATTAACCAATTAAATTTCAGATCTATGCTAAATAGAAAATTAAGCTCATAGGGTGGAGTTGGGTGAGTTATTGTTTCATGCATTGATAAAGATATACAGACCATCATTGACAATTGCAGAAAATATGTAACCGACAAATGAATATTACATGTCCCCAGAGTAAATGGACTTGATGGTATTCCTGCTATACTCTTTAAGCAATCTACTCCTGAACTGGATCCTGTTCTTTCTAAAGTCTACAATAAACGCCTTCCTACTTCTTAACTTTCCTGCTTGTTGTAATTCCTCTCTTCTAGTTCCGTTCTTTAAGTACACAGCCAAAATTTTTGATCCTTTTAACTATCGGCCAGACAGCCTTCTACCTTCTTTTGACAAGGTACTAAACGCTCTACTCAACAATGAATTGGTCGAGCCTCTCATCTCACAGCGTCTTCATTCAGACAAACAATACGTCTTTCGCTTCAGTATGTCAACTGTTGATGTATTAATGGTTATTGCTGAAAGAGTCTATCAAGCTTTCAGCAAGAATGGTGTATCTCGGGCTGTTGCTTTGTGTTATGGGATCTTACCCATAATAATAATAATAATGGACTATTCCATACTTAATAAATATTGCGCCTCAGTCAGTAGGCGGAAGTCAGTCAGTAGTTCAAGTAGAGTCAGTTGTTCAAGTCGAGTCAACAGTCGAGTCAGAGGCAGTCCGAAACAGAGTCGCGTTCAGACAACTACTGCAAGACATTGGAATAGAGATACTGGTCGAGACTACATTGTTCTCTCTACTAAACCTGATTGTTCATACTAGACTCTTCTAGATAATTTGCATTAATGCATGTCTCTCTCCCCAGGAGCTCTAGCTTTGTATCTACGTTGTTTCTAATTTTCAACAGCGAAGTTCCTGATGCCAGCAGTTCTTAACATGGTATTTATGCTGATGACATATCTATTTACTCCGGTCTTAATGGTAAGTCTAATCGATTCGATAAGGTCAAATTGTCAGTTGATTTAAAAAGTGATTTTGTGCTGGTAACAGGAGCAAGAAATGGTTTGTGAAGTTTAGCGTCTCCAAAAGGTAAGTGCAAGTTTTAATCATCTGAATGAATCTGTTTTGCTTTCCATAAACATGGCTGATGCTAACCTCTAGGAGAGTGACCCATTGCTCCTTTTCGGGCTAACGTTTGTTTTTTTGTTTGTTTTTTTTTTTGCTGACATGAAGTGGAAAAGTTATATTGCTATTTATGCTTCTAGTAATGTTGGTTCACTGAGTTGCCAAAATCTCTTTTATAAAATTTCATATTCGTCCATGAAGGTAATATTGCTATTACCTCTTGTGCTTTTGCTATGTATTTAGATATTAAATACAAAGAACAATCTACAATGTTATTGGTTCTGAGCTGACATTTCGGCTTCAGTTATTTTATCACCAACTTAACGTAACTTCCCTGTGCCTTTTCTATATATACTTTCATGGTAATTGTTCCGATGACATAGATTTTATGGGTTTAAGCACAGTACTAGAATTGAAACTCGGTTTCATTATTTTATAGTTCTAATGGTAGTAACCATAATTTGCACGCTAATAGTTTCTTCTCTCAAATTTTTTGTTTGTGTTTTGTCTCCTTTTTCTCATATTCTCTCTCCCTCTCATATAACCCACATTGTGTCTTAGTGACTTTATTGCCTTGAATAATAAACACATATATAAACAGTAAAATTAATGACAACTGACCTAAGTCGAGAAGTCCTGTCGAAGGAAAATGAGCTGACGGTCTGTCGGGTAAAACATATTTCTTTAGTTGAATTTTTCTTCAAATACGGTTGATATATATATATTCGGATATTATTCGGAAATTAAAAACATCACTACCACACACTGAACATACACAGAACGCACACACTCTACTAACCTGATAATCGAATCATCCTTGATAATGGCTAAAGGTATAGCCGAAAGCGCTCGGAAATACAAAACATTCGGACAGTTCTTACACACCCTTTGTCCAGAAAAGAAAGCTCTTGTCAGAACACAAGAAAAATTAAATAAAAAGCTCAACCGTAGTACCTTGTCTGTCGTTTTTAATGAAACATGCATAAAGGAAGGATTGCTGCCTAAATATACAACTATATATATATATATATATATATATATATATATATATAGATAGATAGATAGATAGATAGATAGACAAGCGGTCGAGACACAGAGTTCAACACCGTATGGCGACAATCTGTTTCATACTTGAACGTAAACTTCAGATCATGTCTTACTGCTTTCAAGCATTGAATAGTCGGTCGCCTTTCGGTGTTGTAACCTTTCTCGTCACTGCTTAAATTTGTATACACTATATCCTGGATATTGAGCACTTTTATCCTATAATTTTATGTATATATCTTTAAACTATATTTTATCATATATATGCATACTCTGAGTTTCCTGACATGCAAATGACTTAGGAAAATGACTTATTCATCAAAATATATCCCATCATATTCATGTTTCGTCAGAAGCTTAATTCCAAGCTTATACGATTTAGCTGTATTAGAGGCAAAACTCTCCCTGCATCTGTTTTTAATCGTTATTCCTATTGCTGAACCTCTGCCTGCGCAGGAAATGTACCATGGTACGGGAAAAATATTATCTGATGGTGCAACATGTGGACTGTAAGCAGGCTGAGGCAGCACATAGCCCCTCAACTTCCTCAAATATGGTCACATTAGTATTTTGCGCTGGGCATTGTCATACTGAAGGAGCGTGCGTCTTCGATTGACTAATGTCTGGTAGCGGGCATTCAAAATATATACTCGCTGCAGTTGTTGAGCATAAAAGTCAGCGTTCGCACCAAACCCATGTGGGTTTAGGTCAAAGGGCAACACCTCCTCGAAATTCTACTAAATACACAACATGACCTTCTGTTGAAATCACCCTTGTTTGAGAACAGTTTCTGAAGCCTGGGTGGAACGAAGACACCGATTTCTCGTATAAAGATTACAAATATAGATTCATTCTTCATCCTCAGTTCGATGCCAAAAATAGGCATCTTGAAGATTTGTCAGCATTTTTTGCAGATGTTCACATATCGTTGAGCCTAGTCATTGGTCAGTTCATAAGGACCCTTCGACAGCATCTGCCCATGCTGATGGAGGTGTTGATTGATGATGCTTTGTGAATGACCAAGTTCTACTGACAATATACTAGTGTTTGGCTTGTCTGTTGTTCAACCATTTCAAGCAAGATATCATCTTCCACTACAAAAGGTCTCCTTGATATCAGTATGTCTTCGAGGTTGTTGTAACCTTCCTTGAAGCGTCTGAAGTAGTTTTGTAAAGTGTTTTTAAAGTGTTCAGGGAAACATATACACAGGTGATTATTCCGGTAAGTGGCAGTGTTTGAGGGAAACATCTCTATGGATGAAACTTGCTTCTTACATTTTGAACACGGAAGAAATGAAGGTGATTCAAATCCGTGGATGTAACATTGGGCTCCATTGCTGTATTAATTATAAACAAGTGGTACTAAAAATGGAGATGATCTGAAAATATGCCTTGGAAATACTGAGTAACAAAGGGCTTTCAATGTTACATCTAAGATGAGTTGATCTGTGGTAACTAAATTTATATACTGGATTAAATCTAATAGATTCCAAAGTAAGTGTTCTCATATCTAAAAAGTGTTGAATCGGGCTTGAAAGTCTGCGTTGAGATAAATCTGTACTGAGCATATACATATATAAGCCAACCCTATGGCAGGAAGTTATATTTGTAGAAGTTTAGGCGTGTGAAAGCGAAAAAAAATAAACAATCTTCAAACACAGCTCTACAAATTTAAATACATTTTTTATTATTGAGTATTCGTTTTCTTTTAAATAGAAGGATATGAATTTCAAAGTATCTTGCGAGACAAATTTGTACAAAAGTATTTCTCTTTGTCTTTACAATACAACCGAATTAATTGCTTTAGTATGATAGAAGTAGCTCCATAAGTAGAGTGTAACGTATTTATATTGTTTTACAAAGGCATGTAATTTTTCAGCAGCTGCAGCATGCCAGCAGGCAAAGGAAGCTGTGTTAATATTACTGCTAAAATCTGTGTTGACAATAACTCGATCGTATATTTTAAATGTGCTAATTTTAACATCGCTAAATTTGTAATAAAGTATACTCGAATAAAATATAATAAAGGTTATGTATTAAATTATACGAAAGGTTTTGTCCACAAAAACAAACAACCGACCCTGGTTAAAGGTTTACGGAACAACTGAATAACTAACTTAATATCACGAATAAGGAATTAAGAAGGCTCCAAGTTAGATTTTACTAAACTCAGAATTTATTGGTTAAATAATATTTTTTCCAATTTTTAACTATTTCAAGGAGGAAACATATTGATAATTTTCTGAAGTGATCCTACAAATTTTGTAGCAGACGATAAACAGATGTGTCTGAAAATTTCAAAGGTCTCAGCGCGTTGTGCTAACGTCGCTGACTGATTAATATATGTAAATGTGGAAATTCAGTTTGGTGTTTGGTGCCTATTTTGTGAACAAAAATGAATAAGTTTGTGTGTGAGTCGTTGCTAGTACAGAATTGTTTTTTTTTGTTTTAGTTACATCACTTAAATCTATAACATTTCTACAATACTTTGAATATCTTTGGAGATCTTCAAAGAATTATCAGAATACAAGGATCTTCAAGTGGAAATCTAAAAAATGTGGCACATGAGGACATCAATAATTCCACTTGTAGTTGAAACCCTTGGCTTGATTGGAAAAGGTTGCGATAGGCTTTTGAAGGGATTCCCTGTAGCCCATAACGTAATGAAATACAAAAATTGTACTCACAGCAAAAAGTTACACTTTATTAAGAGCATTATCTTTGTAAAATGTGTGCGATCTTATTGCTTTTACAAAAATGATCAGTGGAAAAATGTCATGAAGACATTTCTGACCTTAGGTCTGTCTAGTTGGGACTAGGAAGGAAATGTGTATACAACAGTAACCCAAGGAAATAATAATATTAATAGAGTAAAATGACAGTCATAAAATAAGGCATTTCTCAGTCAAGGCAGATCATGTCATTGAAGCACGAAGAGATAAGGAGAATAGCAAGAGTCAGAAAATTTACTTTTGTTGTTCTATATGATACAAAAAAAAAAGAAAAAAAAAAAGAAGAAAAATACCAGGATCTAGCTAGAGGGCTAAAGAAGCTATGCAAAATGAAAGTAAAAATTAATTTTTGCAGTAAAAGTTGCAATTTGAACATCACCTAGAAAACTGAAAAGGTGCTTAGGGAGAATTGGAATTGAGACAAAGATTGTAGACCTCCAGAAAACTGTTGTCATTTGCTCTGTGAAGATGTGCCGAAAAATATTTGAGTTATAAGGGGTCTTGTTGATTCCATGCCCCAAGAAAAGAATTTTCATTGATTACGTCAATATCTGAGACCAACATGATAATAATAAAATAATGAGACAAATGCTGAAATACTGAGAGGAGCTTTTGCACCATTATCTGTTATAATAATTACATAATAGTGGTGGTCTCCGACCAGATTCTACCGAAATGAGTATAATAATAATAATAATAATAATAATTAACTGGATATATTCTACTGAAAACCTTCTAAAGAAAAGAATTTGTGCATTTGCTGTCTTAATAGCAAAGTCTTCTGGTTCATTTCTTCTCTAATCTTTCAGGAGATAGGCCTGAAAAGGATCATAGCATGACTGCATCTCTCTTTGCCTTCGAGGCATTCTGCCGCTCAAAAAGACACCTTATTTACTGCACGTCATCTGTTAACGGCTGTTTCTTACTGGCTCAAACACTCGATAGATTTTAACGTGTCTTAACTTGGAACATAGGTAAAAACTAATGAACTTAAAGATTACTTATGGCGTTTGCGAATAAAAGTTGGGTTGCAAGTTGAAGAAGCAAAAAGTTTCCGAGTTTGACTTTATTTGTTCCGGTCTGCTAAGAAAATGAAGCGTTGGTGTGGAACTAATGTTATTTGTGCTTGGATTGGATATTTTTTTTTGTATTTAAAAATGGCACGCCAGGAAATGAAGTGTTTTAGTTCGACTGAATGCAAAATATTTCAAAGAATTAGATTTGTAAAACTGGCCAGACATCAGTGAGAATTCAATGCTACATTGAAAGATGAACAAGTGAATTGAAGATAAATTGTCTTTCGGCATTCAGACGAACGTATATAAGTTGTTGTTTTTTATACAACCCAAAAATTATGTGGAGATTGAGCCAACGAGTGAGCGAGAGAGGTGGAAAAGAGTGAGAGGAAGAAAATAGATACAATTACAACTAGAGAAATACAATCAAAGTATATATATATATATATATATATATATATATATATATATATATATATATATATATATATATATATATATATATATATATATATATAAATATAAACATATAAGTTTATATTTATTGTACAGACGTGATAGATAGATAGAAAAAGAGAAAAAAGAGCGGGAGAGAAAGAGAGAGACAAAGATAGGGTGAAAATGGAAAAAGTAAGTAGATGTATTGGAGTAGTGAATAGCGGCTCGGATTGAGGAATGGGAGGGCCGAGTTCGAATTCCAGTTGAATCCATTACATTCACTTACATTCAAATGTATTAATCCTTTTCTTCTCCCGACCTGGTTTCTATAGCCTTGGTGGGCATCTAGTCTAGCAGAAGGACAACTCGGATTCAAAACCCTTGTGGCAAGTAGTGCACCAGGTTTCCATATTCGGCCCTTCAAAAAGCCTTCATCAATACAATCAAATCATATGTCGGCTGCTTAATTATCATACGTCGAATACGACAAGAAAGTCCGCCATATGTAAGGACGTATTCATGTATTGTCACTAAGAATCTGTAACTAAGATTCGCTCAGTAAATCAATAAATCACAATGTGTCTGAGCAGTAAATCAATAAACACAAATGTATCTGAGCAGGCACCCCCAGAAAAGCATAACATTACTATATATATATATATATATATATATATATATATATATATATATATATATATATATATATATATATATATATCCACATATTATATATATATGAAACTATATATATTTATATATATATATATATATATATATATATATATACACGACTTATATCCTTTGTATTGTCGAGAGATAGATCGATAGATAGATAGAGAGTGAGAGAGAATAGAAAATCTAAATCAATTATATCTCTTCGGATAAATTTAAAGTATATATATATATATATATATATATATATATATATATATATATATATATATATATATACATACACATACATATATGTGCGAGAGCGCACTATATAAAAGTACATATTTTTTTTTACCAACGAAATGGTTAGGAAAATAATGAAAGAGTGGGAGGAGAGAAAAGAAGTGGATACATTTATAATTATATGAATGAACTCAAGTTAAATATATTTTACCGATGTGCTAATATCAGTAAACATCCATGTCCTTTATAGATATATGTATGTATATATGCCTACGTACATACACTGCTTAGGCATATGTTTTTGCACTAATATGTAAATATTTAGACTAATATCAAAATATATATATATATATATATATATATATATATATATATATATATATATATATATATATTCTTATGGATACAAACAGATTTAGATAGATAGATAGATAGATAGATAGATAGATAGATATGAACTATCTTACAAAAGATCGATGGATAGAAAGAGCTGTTTAATGCCCATTGGGATATAAACTGATCTATCTATCTATCTATCTATCTATCTATCTATCTATCTATCTATCTATCTATCCCGCTAGCTCAGAAGTGATCAGGTAATAATTAGTCAGATACACACATTGATAGAGAAAGGAGGGATAGAGAAGGGGGAATAAATTGAACGGAGGAGAGGAGATTTCAGAGAGAAGGAAGGGAGAGAGTGGGGGAGATATAGAGAAAGGAAGCAAGAGATGGAAGAGAAGGGGAGAACGAAAGAGAGAGTGAGAGGGTGTATATAAATCGAGAAGGAAATAGATATGCGGAGAGGAAAAGAAAGAAGAGGAGGAGACGAATTTCAGTCGAAGAGCGGAGCGGGTGGTGAGGAAGAGATAGGAAAGAGATGGAATAGAGTAGATAGATAAAAAAAGAATTATTAACATATTCAGAGACTATTTTAGTTACATTGAAATCCAGACGGCAATATTGTATAGCAAATGAAATGGACGCGTAAATGATTAGACCGAGGTGGATGAAAACACACTAGCAAAAAAAAAAAAAAAAGCACTTGAAAGAGAAGATCGATAGGTCGATGTATAAATTGATCTATAGATAATTTTCTCGAAATTTTCAATTATCCAATCAATGTTCTGTGTAGTTAAACCACAAAACTAAAAGTCCCAAACACAGTCTGACAAAATGCTAAATAGATATATTATCGACCACAGAAGATAAGTTTATTAAGTAGACGAGATAAAGACATGAGATAAATAAATAGAAATTAATCTGAAGTCGATAAGTAGTGGAGATACTAGGTTGCCGTTGAAATTGGCAAAGAGATAAAAATGGAGCCTATTTATCAGGACTATTATTGGGACTTTCTTGTTCTTTAACGAAGCGACTCAGGTACAAAGAGAAGACTTGAATAAAAGCCTTTCAAGTAAGGCGTAGCGAAAAAGGGAATTAAGTCTGAATATCGACTCCTCGGATGAAGCACCTCCACCATTGTTGGAGACACTAAGACTGAGGCGCACAGACACAAGTACACGGTGAATGGGTGACTTGGAGGTTGCTATGTAATTTGTGACACGCATACGCAGATACACGCATACACAAAGACGATTACATTAAAAAAAAATCGAAGAGAAACACGCTCGTACAGAGTGAAACTTTTTTAAAAGTCAAGCTAAATAGTGTTACACACATGCGATGCTGCACATACACACACACGCACACACACACACGCGCATATACACAGATGATCGGGCAGACACGCATATATATGAACAGTTATGTTTACACACATCGACCTTGTTTCTTGAAAATGACTGAGACAAAATTACAAACAAGAACTTCAGACAGCTTATCTACAATTTTGATCACAGTATACAATACCATATTCTGAAGCACCAATTCCTGTACGATCACCGAAGTTAAGCAACGTCGAGTCTAATCAGTACTTAGATGGGTGGCCACGTGGGAATACCAGGCGCAGTAAGCTTGAATGTGTTGGTAGTATAATGGATAATGGCTCGGAATTGTTAATTGGAGAGCCGTGTTCCAATTCCAGTTGGGTTAGTTATATTCACATACCCGCAAATCTTTTGGGGAAAGGTATTAATCCAACTCTTCTCACCTCCATCAATGGGTTAATCAGTAAGACGTATATTCTTAAATCATTATTATCTCGAAAAAGAAAGTCTTACAATCTAAAATATTTTCTGGCATAAAATAACCTGTAAAATGTTGGTAAGCCGTAAAAAATGAATCAATCAATACTTTATTCGAAAATCGGAAAAGTACAATAAAAATTAAACAGACAGACCGAATACTTAATATAATATAATGATAATAATGATAATAATAATATTCATAATAATATATACTTAATAGCTTGTTATTTATTAACAAGCACTGTTTTTCTTATACGAAAGGATATATATATATATATATATATATATATATATATATATATATATATATATATATATATATATGTGTGTGTGTGTGTGTGTGTGTGTATTTGTATTTGAACACTTACATGTACATCTATTTATAATCATCCATCTGGTATATATATATATATATATATATATATGTGTGTGTGTGTGTGTGTATGAGTGTGTGTGTGTCTGTGTGTGCGTCTGCGTAATTGATGCCTATCGGACAAAAAACGAATGAATTATTTTAAAAACGTCTTGGTAGTTATTAATTTCGCTGATTAAGAAAAAAGCAAGTATGTCACCTCAAACATAGTTTATATTAACACGTGTGTGTGTGAGCGCACACGCACGCACGCAAACACACACAGGCAGACACACATATATATGAAGAAATATAGTTTTAAGGTGTACTATATTATGGGATAAAGTGTTCAACATCAGGGATAGAGCGTATGTAAATATAAAAGTGAACATTGAAACACTCAGAGGCGACAGGCTGTTTCATGCTAGACGCTAGCCTGACAATTACGTCTTGCATGAAACAGCCTGTTGCCTCTGAGTTTTGACTTCACTGATGTCAAAACCTAGAAGCGACAGTCTGTTTCATGCTTGAAAGCAATCTTCCGGCCATGTGTATTGTGCTTTGACTTGACTATTTATACGTGCTAGTCAATGCTGCATTATGAGTATCAATGCCTGTTTTATTATTCGAACAGTTCTTGGGTAACCTGTTGGAATTTCTGGGTGGTAGTGAGCCAGCCAAAATGAGCTGACTCATTTTATAGTTCACCAATAGAAGGGTTAACCACTCAGAAGGCTCAAAATATTCAATGAGACGTGTATAAAGGCGGCCATGTTTTTTCCCGAATATTCATTGGCAGCCTTTGATATCGAAGACTGAAGAATTACAGAATTGCTGCTGCTGCTGGTGGTGGTGGTGGTATTGGCGATATAGGCAGATTCAGTAGAGTGTCTGACTCGTGAGTGTTAATCTTCAACGTTGTTTCATTGAACAGATTACGTACTGCGCTGTATTCTATATTCATAGACTATGGTGAACATAGTTAACATAACCGGTAACGGTTACGTTTCAAATTAGTCAAGAGACTACTGAGCAGGAATAATTGTGGATTTGAATGCAGTTATTTATATCTATTTTATAGTGTTATTTTTTTAACTGTTTACTCATACTTTATTATTGATTACTTAATTATTTGTTGTTGATTATTATTATTACATTTCTCTTTGTTTATTTGTTTATTATTTATATAATTCTATTAATATATTATAATATTTTTGATGAACAGTATAGCACTTTCACTACATTTATAAGCTATCATGGACATAGAAAAGTTTGACCCCGTCTATTCACTAAAAAAACACACCCATCTTCCACCACCATCTACCTACAAAGTCAAATGAATAGAAAAAAATAGAAGGTTTCAGAAAAGGAATGAGATGGAAACCAAGAACTTAACATAAATACCACTCTCAAGGGAAAACACGGTTTAAAACAAAAACATTTCTGTCACAGCGCAAGAAACTTCGAAAGGGACATAACTAACTTACTAAGAAACATAAAATTTGATAAGCAATTAGATACGTTTTGAAAACAACTAAAAGGAGATAGAATAATAAAAAAACAAAACAAAAAAACAAAAAAAAAACAAAAAAAATCAATTCACCTCACGGGGGGGTCCTGTGGCAATAAATTGCCACAGACCCCCCGAAATTTCTATGATCGAAAGCCCACAAAACACAACAAACTACTCAAGTAAAACCTAACAAAATCATACAGAAAAGCACCAAAAATACAGAATACAATATTAATAGGGAAGCTAAAAAATTACCCAAACATTAGACCTAGACGGCCGAATAAACTGTATCGCTAAATCCCAAGTATTCATTACACTAAAAGACCACGAAGAAAATCTAAAAACAAATATGCAAACTCATAAATCCAACGAAAAATGAACGAGGCAAAATAACTCAAAATAACACCAGAAATAATTAATTCAGAATTAAGTAAGAAGTTAGGAGAAAACCAGTGAAAGAAAACAGGTTGTTTCCGTAACTTAAAAACAAACATAATTGCCAATTTATAAAACTAGATATAAAATATTTTTTATCCTCCTATAACCTAACCAATGCTAGATGAGGGCATCTCCTTACCTCAAGAATAAAATAGAAATAAGCTCAAACGAATTAAAAAACATTAAGCATTGCCAAAAATTACTCTTATACGACAACAAAAACGCGTGGTTAAAGAAAGAAAGAAAGAAAGAAAAAAAGCTTTGACGTCACAAGGAAGATTTGATGGTGCGTAAGCATATAGATATACATTTACTACGCAAACTAAGTAGCATGATCTATAAAAACGATATAGCCTCTACACGGACGACCGTCTCATAATCCTAAGAAACTGTAACAGGCGAAAAACAGACAAAACCAAGAGAATAATCATAAACATTTTTAAAAATATAGGATCCAACATAGACATAAAGCTAAAAGAAGTAGATTTCACACGCAATCTCAGAAAATTTATGTCAACCATATAGAAAACCTAACGACAAATCACTTTACACTCGTCAACAACAATCAAGCAAATCCCCAAATCAAATTAACCGCAAGTTATCTTGCAATTCTACCAAAGAAACCATATCTAACAACGCCAAGAAAGATTATGAAACAGCCCTAAATGATAGTGGATTTTCAGCAACACTAACATACGTACAGTAAAAAATCCCAGCAGTTAAAGAAACATCATATAATTTAATCCACAAAAAAGTAAAAATCGTAGGAAAAATATTCATTAAACTCATACGCAGACATTTCTTGCCATCAACCATTCTCCACAAGATATTCTACAGAAACAGTAAAAATAAGGTATAGTCACAGCGAGAACATGACAAGATTAAAAAATAATAAAAAGCACTATAGAAAAATAACCAACGAACCATTTGCTCAAATCAGCCCCAACTGTAACTGTATAGCAATGAAAGAATATCCCTTAAATGTTAATTGCTTGCAAAACAAAATAATATATCAAGTCACTGTAAAATGAGCAGATAACAATGAAAAAACATGCATAGGAGCAAGTGAAGGAACGTGGAAACAGAGAAACTACGCACACAAAACATCCTTTATAAATAGTAAATATGTGAACATCACAATACTTTTAAAACATATATGGAAAATTAAAAGCAAAGACCAAGTTAAGGAAAACAACATCAGCCGCTACAAGAATAAATCCAGAAACTGTAACCTCTGTTTCGAGGGGAAAATATCTATAATTCCATCCCTATACCAACACAAATTACTAAATAAACGAGTAGAACTTATTTCAAAAGGCAGACACGAACAATAATTTAAAAACCGTCTATTTGGCTAAAACAGACTTTTTACACACACACACACATACACACACGCGCGCACACACATATATGTGTGTATATGTAAGTTCAGTTATCTATCTATCTATCTATCTATCTATCTATCTATCTCCGTCTGTTAATATATATTAAAGATTTCCAGCTTTTTCTTAAAACAAAACCAAACTGGTTTTCGTTTATAAATTCTTAAGAAGCGAGGGAAATTTAGCACATGGCTAAATTGCAGTTTATCTATCTATCTATCTATCTATCTATCTATCTATCTATCTATCTATCTATCTATCTCAAAAATCATTAAAAATAGATAATACCTTATTTTAAAGATTTTATTATGTTACAAAAATTGTTATTGCAATGAAATAAATAATAAAAATAGACAAGAGGAAAAATTGAAATCCAGCAGGTGACTATGCGAATAGAAGAAATGACAAGAGAAAAATATTTTAGAATGAGGGAACCAGTTATAGCTCCTCTCATGTCAGAACTCGAGGAAATTAAAATATATGCACCTCGACTATAAAAGAGAAACATGAGATAGGAAATGCACACGTCAATAGATACAGCGTGTACATCAGATACTACTGATGTACATGCAGTAGTCAACCCGAAAATTACTGGGACAAGAAGAGAGAGAAATCGACATAAGGTAAAGGTAAACCTCTTTCTACCAATATAGAAGGTATAATGAAAGAGAAAAATTATAAGGAAATGCATATTTGTAGACAATAGACAACTTTATATATAAAATTTATTTCTTTTTGAGCGAGTTTGCGAATATTCCTGTCTGTTTGGCTTAGTACGCCTAGAATCTTGAGTGGAAACGATCCCGATTGATTTCAAAATTAGTTTCAATTATTTGATATTTATTTTGGTAACACCATGTTTAGCCTTTTCACAGAAGACACATTTAGACATTTCCTTATCGCCATGGAAGTGTCAGTTTCTTCCTAGATTATCCAGCCAAGTTCCACATACAAAGCACACAAACAGCTTCTTTTGAGATTGGTAAAATCAGCGCGTGACGAGGGTTAAACGAAAGCCGGCTTGAAAAGTTCATAGGCTGACCAATATTCTCATGGAATGTGACCAAAAGAGGTTTATTTTTCAACATACTCTTCCTTGCTTTCATCTGTTTTGTAGTGCTTAGACCCTATTGGTGAAGAAGCTTTCACACCGTTGGTCAAATTAGTCGTCAACAGCAAATATGACATCATCATCACTGTGAAACTGGTTCCCAGCCAAGTTTATTTTTCATGTCGAGGAACAGAGGATATTCAGATGGGGCTAAATGAGGAAAATAGGGGTTGGGCAATCAACCAGTTCAAAGTCAAAGTAATGCACAGCGGCCATTGAAGCCAAGGACTTGAATGCTGGAGCATTGTCTTGAAACAAGAAAACATTTCGTCGGTTATCTTGGGCGTATGGTCTTAATAGCCTTCCGTAACTGCCTCATGAATTGGCATAGTACTCTTCATTGGTGACGTGGCAACAAAATGAGGACAACAGTCAAAACAATGTAAATAGTGTAAATAATTAGAATACATCGTCTCAAACATAAATAGATATAGTAGGATTCCTTGTTGATTTTGGCATATGAGGGACCAAAGATTGAATTAATATTGGAACTGAAGGTCTAGATTACTGGCACTTGTTTATAGCGATTTTCTAAATGAGAACCGAACTCAGTTATCAGTCGTAATTGACCTGGCAAGACAGGTTTATGAAAAATCAAATACATTTTTTAAGAACTGATAGCAAAAATGATCAGTGTTTGGCGCGAAATCTCCAAAAAGACCATGTTTGAATTTATATTCTTTCTTCTTATAGACTGGCGGCCATCGAAGACTGAGGGCTCATTGTGCTCTGCTTTTTAACCCTTAACTGGAGTGAGCGGGATTCACGGGCATTAGCGTGAGCGAACCAGAATCGACTGAAATTTGAAATCCTCTCTCTGCCTTTTGCACTTTCTTTCTCTTTCTGTGTATATATATATATATATATATATATATATATATATATATATATATATATATATATATATATATATATATACTTAGAGGGTGTTCATTCCTTTTTACTCGACTAATAAAATTAGTTCTGCTGACGTATTTGTAGGAGGACTGTTTTTACTTATTCTTCCTTGGCTTCGTTTGTAGGCTTTCGGCTTCTAAGCGGATTTCAGATATAAGAGGGAAAAAATGAAACATGTTTAGAAAAAACATTCAAAACAGATCAAGCAGAAAGAGAGAAAATTCCGGGTCAGAACGAACAACACAAAAGACCACCGTAATTATTGCTGTTTACAAGCATGTTTTGGAAAGCAAAAGAATGAAAAAAAAATCTTCGAAGGGATGAACGTACAAGACATCTTTTGAACCGTTTACAATTCGCAATTCTTTTCAGTTCGTGCGTTTTCACGTGTACCTAAATATATGTGCGCGTGTACCTCCTCTCACTCAGTGTATATATATCTGTGTGTAAACGTGCTTGTGTACTATCATATGCATGTATAGGCAGCTATATATAAGTTTTCATATATATATATATATATATATATATATATGATTGATACAGATATTGTATTTGTCATTTAGCTGATTGATGTTATATTCAGCACTCCAAATCCAGAGTTTCGCAGACGAAACATTTTGTAATCGTTTGGTCCACTCGTCAGGAGGTATAAACAATGTCTATCGATTTTCTCATTTTTGGTATTTAAGTTAAAAGAAATTACCTATGCGTTTTTAAGGCGTGTTAGGTTGATTTTTTTTTTGGTGTGTGTATGTGTGTGTGTGTGTGTGTGTGTATATCTGTATGTGTGAACGCGTGTATGTATGTTTATGTATATGTATGTATGTGTATATATGTATCTGCTTATGTGTAGAATATCGTAGTTATTTCTGCTTTTCATAATTTTCTTGTTTCCTTATATTCTTCATCTTGTCCTTTTTCATCCTTTTTTCTCTTTTTCGGCTCTGAGTGCCAAAGATAATGTACCAATATTAATTCCGGTGTCATGAACAGGACTTATTTTTAGGCTAATTTTCCTAGACGGTTTTGGAGATTTCTTAGGTTCTGAAAACGTACAGGGTGCGATTGATAAATTGTCGCCATTTTATATTTTTAATTTCGAGCATGCGCGTTGTTTGTTTTTGATTTTATCAGATGCACAGTAAATTAAGGTCAGTTAGGCGCCGTCTTTAGGTTAAAGAGTACCGTGACGCAATTCACCTCACCAGAAATTTGGAAATAACATGCTGTACTGCTTGTCATTCGCGCCGGAATCTTCAATACGAATATTTCAGAGTATTTGGGTGTCAATCTGAGGACAGTGCAGAGGGTTCGGTGTGATGCCTCCATTCATCTTCATACAGGGCCTCAGACTCAATATGAAGGACAAAATCAACTGCTTTGAGGAGGTAGTGCTTCCCTTAGTAAAGAGAGTGGCTGCTGGAAGACTCTATGTTTGACAACAGGACTCTGCATCATGCCACACAAGCAGGAGAACCCAGTCGCGTCTGTAAGAGATTTTCTGTGACCACATTACCCTTTACATTTGGTCACCTATCTCCCCAGACTCCAACCCCTTGAATATTATGCGTGGAGCGTAGTTGAGTGAGAGACCAACAAAACTCTTTGTGACACCAAGATGCAAGGAGCTACTAGGAGTGAAAGAGCATGAAAAAGACTTTAGAAGGGACCGGAAACAAACCGAATCCTATAAGAAGAAACAACGGATAAGCCCCTACTCCTGTTCAAAAGACTGGTGATGATTGTAAACCTGACGATAGGCAAACCTATCAACACCTACTGAGAAGAAGAAAAACAAATAAATAAATAAATAAATAGTAAATGAAATCTCAGAGTTTGTTACAGAGACGTTAGAAGTATAGAGTTGTAGTAGACTTTAGAAGGAAACAGAATTCTGATCCTGAATCGGAAATATGGGATAAACATCTAATCTTGTTCAAGAGACGAAATTAAGTTGGATGTATCGCCATGCTCCTTACAAGAAAAGCCTAATGCAGGAATCGTTTTAGTAGTAAATGGCTCTATCGGCAGTTAGTAGTGACGTATATGGCACCAGCAGCACTCGTAGACTGAAGTGACATAAATGAAAATTAGTTCTGCGTATTCAGATACGAGGTGTAACAATTCAATTTCCAGAATAGTCATGTGAACGTAGTTTATTTACCAGGGTCACTATCGTCACTTGCTTGACAATAGTATTATTTTGAGGGTGACAGTAACCAATAGTAGCACATTGATTTTACAGGTTCACCCCGGGAATTAAATGATTAAGATTCGAGGTAGCATCATTTTAGAAATCTTTCTCCTTCCCAAATGCTTTGTTGTGGCATGTTTCCCTGCTCATAGGATGACTGGTTGGTGTAATGGAATGATAAGTCGGTGAGGAGAGTTCGAATTCCAGTCTGTTACGTTATATTCACTTACGTACAGTTACCCTTGTGAAAGGTATGAATCAATCTCCTACTCTCAGCTATGGGTTAAAAAGTAGGATTTGTATCTTGGAAAGTCATTGTTATTCTCAAAAGTTGTTAATGCGATATAAACTCGTCAAAAAGAGTTATTCTTGGAATCCACAATGTTTTGATTTTAAATAAACCACAAAGAGTTGATAAACCGTAAAAAATCAATTAATCAATGAACCAATCCTTGTTCCTATTAAGTTCTGCTATCGTCTCAAAAAATACCTGGTCCTGGCAATGCTTTACAAGAATTAGATTAGACCAAAAATATAGTTACACGAGCCACTAAATTGTTACTTTCCAGCCATGATAGAGTTCAATTAGTTTATGCGTTTTTATTAGTCGAATTCACCCCAAGCAAGGTAGTAGAGCCACTAAGACACAGAAGTTACTAGGTGTGAATGAATTAAAAAACAGAAAACATTATGAAGGATCGCGAACAATGGAACAGTAATCATGGAGACAGTAAATAATGACTGATATTGTATTTAAATTTTTGAAGATCAAAGGTGGCGGGGAAGCAAGAAGCCGTAAGAGAGTTCCACAAGTGAGAAGTGCGAGAAGAGAAACTGTTAGCATAGATCTTAACGTTATATCTAACCAATTCAACTGTTAATTAATAAGACCTTGTTGCCAATCTGGTACCGCGCTTAAATTCATAACGTCTAGGTACCACAGAGGTGAGTTCATCCGAACAATTATCATGAAAGTATTTATAGAAAAGGCACAGGAAAGTAAGTTTACGGCAGTTGGAAAGTGACTGAAGCCGAGACGCCAGGTCAGGACCAATAATATTACTGATTCTCCTTTGGATGTTATCAATAATCTCGAAATAAATGGCAGAAACACCGAACTATATGTGGCAGCAATTTTTTATGCATGGCTGAATGGTAGACTTATAGATATGTAAAGTAGATTCGGGAGACAAAATTGTCCAGATATGACACAGTGAACCAAGATTCTTAGTAGCTGACCTAGTAATATATTCAATATAATCTTCTCACTTCATGTTAGCCGAGAATCTTAACTTGAGAAGCCGCAACGAGTTACTTTACTTGGGGTCAGAATCAGTCATATTGATGGAAATCAGAAAGGGGTCTTTTCATAGTGACGACACAGTGATAGAAATTCTTAGCAGCTGGCTTAGCAGTGGATTCAGTATAGTCTTTCCACTTCATATCAGCCGAGAATGTTAACCTAAAAAAGCGCAACGATCACTCTTATGAAGGTTAGCATCAACCATGCTGATGGAAGTCAGAAAGAGGTCTCTTTATAGTGAAGAATTCATTCGAACAATTACCACATAAGTATTTATAGAAAAGCCACAGGGAAGCAACTTTACGGTGGTGGGAAAGTGACTGAAGCAGAGACGTCAGATCAGAACCAATAATATTGCTGATTCTTTTTTGGATTCTATCAAAAATCTATAAAGTCTGGTTCTATTTATTTTAGTATCTTTTGAAGATTCCAGGTTCATTTTTTTGAGGGCATCATTATAAGGTATTTTATTTTCATCAAAAATGATATTATTGGAAGTTAATTTACTAATTCTAGTATTTACAACGGTAGGAATTTGTTTAATTATTTGATAGGGATGGTTGGAGTTAATATTAATATAGATTGGAGTTTCATTATCGTTGTGATCAGGTTTAAATGTGTTATTTGAAAGGTTTACAGTTATATCTAAAAAATAACTATTTTAAGAGTGGTTGAAATTTCTGTGATTCAAGGAATTTGAAAGCCCTGATGATTTTCTTTTGTATACGAAGATAGTGAATTAGGGATAAGAATGTCCATCATGTCTATATAGAACCGCTGATTAGGGTCAATGATCCTATTGAGGGTGTTTCAAATATAGATGTCCACTAAATCTGCAATTTTCAGTGGAGTCATATGCACCCAGAGGAACATCGAAATTATCATTGTGACTTTTAGTCTAAATAGTATTATTATTAGTTAAAAATGACTTCCTAGAAGCTAATATAAACTTTTATTGTGAATTTCATATCCGAATGGAATTCAATGCTTGGAGATGAGATTTTCCAGAACCTAATCAAGTCAATGCCAAAAAGGGTTGAAAAGGTCATTCAAACTAAAGGAGGACGCATAGATTATTAAATATTTCGAACTAGATTACCCATTATAAAAAAAATTATACCTCTATTATTCTTTATTTAAAGCTGTTCGGTTATGTTTCTATTGATTACTAGTTGCAGGAAATAAGTGAGTCACTTTTTTTGCACAGAGTTTTTTTCCCTAAATCTCATTTATATCCAAAATTATAATTATCAATAGAATAACTTAGGGTGAGTAAACTTTTTTACTAGGTGGTCGGGAAGGGATCTTTATATTAGTAAGATTAAAAATTAGTTCGACCCTAAAAACAATAGGCGAAAAAATCTTTAAGTAAAAAAATCAGGTGAGTCACTTTTATCGAACATCATTGTAATTATATATATATATATATATATATATATATATATATATATATATATATGTGTGTGTGTGTGTGTGTGTGAAATGTATTTTGGCACCAAGAATTCACACAAAGAGTTATTTAAAAAAAAAACTGTATTCAAATTTGTATTATATTTTACAATTTCTGAATGAGGTGTTGTACATCGGGATTGAAGTTATACATAAATTGTCAAATTGAATGTTTTTTCTTGTTAAATTCAAGTACTTTCATATATAGCAGTAATTGCTTCGAACGGTTGTTATCCTTATGGTATGATTTAGTGGAGCCGTGTAAGATTGCTGGAATTAGGGTCGAAATTAACTCAAATTGAAGTGGTGTAATTTGTAACCTGTTAACGGAAAATCACGCATCGAATGTCTATACACTTTGTTTTTCATAAACACTTTAATATACGATCTCTTATGGAGGAATATATTTTATTCAATATTCGTTGTTTCTTTTGTATTATGACTTTGTATTTTGAGTCTTTCTGTGCAATGTTCCCTGTATAATACCTTGCAGTTAACTATTTGTTGTAATCTAGAAAAAGTTACGGAATAGAATAACCAAACGAAGGTTGGTAATGAACGATAATACTTAGGAAAAGAACAACACATAAAAATTCGCCAGAGGCGCGTATAAGAATTAGTCAACTGCTAGAAGTGAGTCAAGTGAATTCCATAATGAATTTCTAACTGCAGACCAACATAAAGTATTTACTACTGTATTTATGTGAATGGGGGCATACCCATTACGTCTGTAGTTATGCTGCAACATTATTAAAATTAGTTTTATCTTAATAGTAATTTTATTGTTTGTGTTATGCTGGTCGATATATGCACAAAATGTACTAAACTTTACCTATCGTCCTATTCACACTCTTCCCCGGTTTTTTAAAATGAAGTAGAGGTTTATACATTGTTTCCTATTTAGAATTGTGTTTCCGGTTCCTCCTGAAGTTCAATTCAACTCTATACTTCAAACACCTCTTAACTATTATTTATTTGTTTTTCCTCTCAATAAGAGACCGCTTATCGTCCAGTTCACACTCTTCCTCGGTCTTTTGGATGTTTAACCATTTTCCCCTTTTTTCTGCTTAGGATTGGCTTTCCGGCACCTTCTAGAGACTTTTAATACACTTTCACTCCTAGTAGCATCTTGCGTCTTAATGGTATTTTCGCCTAGCTTGGGGTGAAAATAAATTCTACAAGTGTCAAGTCAACCTACCTGAAAATGGTGTATATGTGCGACCCATGTAAGAATTTAAATTTGTTTGTTGATTAATATATATATATATATATATATATATATATATATACATATGAAGAAATATACACAAGGTGTGCTATATTTATGGGATAAAGTGCACAATATCAGAGATAGAGCGTGTGTAAATATAAAGGTGAACATTGAAGTCAACTCTTAGAGGCGTCAGTCTGTTTCATGCTAGACGCTAGCCTGACAATTGCGTCTAACATGAAACAGACTGTCTCCTCTAAATGTGTTGACTTCAATGTTCACTATATATATATATATATATATATATGTGTGTATGTGTGTGTGTGTTATATATGTGTGTGTGTGTGTTTGTGTGTTTGTGTCTGTATGCGTATGTATGGTTGTGTGTGGATGTGATTGCTTGCATGCATGCGTGTTTATGTGTTTATGTCACTTTTAAGCTCACTGTCGATCAGTCAATGAATTAAACTAAAAATTTTGATTTTCTATAAGTTTACGGGTAGATTATGGAAGGTCCTCAGCCCGACCAACAACTAATTAAAAAATCTAATGTTTATTGATTTGGTCAGATATGGGGAAGTGAGTTGGATCGAACACTTTTCAGGAATCCCTTGCCGCTTACATACACCAAGAAAAAAGAGACTATGTAAAAAAAATGATAAATCCCTCATCTCAGAAGTTTAGGGAGAAATATAATGCACTGCTTATTTATCTCTCTATCTTTCAGGTAAGAAGATTTTAATGTAGCGGGAAGTAGAAACATCTATATATATATATATATATATATATATATATATATATATATATATATACTTACATCTATAGATCAAGTGACACTTTAGGACAACGACAAATGTAAGAGAAAGAATTAAGATTGGAACTGTACTTTACGATTTCTTTTTTAAAGATATTCAAGAATCCTTCTGTTTATCCCACTTCTTGCGCGTAATCTGTTGGAAAGAAAGGATTGTATTAAGGTTGGTGGGTTTACTAGCGATGACGTCATCCTCGAAAGGGCATGGAAGGACTTAGATTACGGGATTGACGTCAGTATTTGAACATTTCTGACATTATGAATTTTTAAAAATACGCCCGATTTCCTCGATTATTTGGTTTAGACGTACCGTTCAGATGACACATTTATAGTGAGTCATTTGACCTCCCCTGTATAACCCTGTATATATATATATATATATATATATATATATATATATATATATATATATATATATATATATATATATATATACATTTAGTTACGTTCTCTCACAAATATATATACATATAATTTTTTATAATCAGAACAAACATATGTATATATAATTATACATACATACATACATACATGCATACATACATATATACATATACATATATATATATATATATATATATATATATATATATATATATATATATATATTAATAATTTCTATGACATGGATGATGTCATAGAAATTATTTCTTAATAAATATATGTATATATATATCTTAATGAAACACCAGTGAGAAAAAGACACATCAAATTCAGCAGTAAATAAATCAGTGGTATTGGTGAAAATTTATTTATTTCTCTATTGGATCATATTATTTAAGTCATGGAAATTATGCGTGAAAAATAATATCGCACAAATATCCGCCAAATCTGAAAGAAAAAGGAAAAATATCATTAGACGCTTAAACCTAATTTACATTTAAAATTTTACAAGTTTTAAAATTTGTACATATATATATGGATATATATATATATATATATATATATATATATATATATATATATATATAGATAGATAGAAAGATAGAGAGAGAATACAGGTAAGATGAGAACGAATAGTGTACAATTTCAACGTCTGTAACATTTAATTTAAAAGAGTGGTCAATATAGAGCAGAGCAAAGTATTATTTATTTCAAGATATTAAAAGCAAATGCCATCTCTTTTTCGAGAAAAAAAAAGGCTTTAGGGCTTTATGGTGATAAACCAATCGAATATAACCTACGTTAAATTCAAACTAAGTGAAAAAGAAAATTCTTTTTAGAAATGGGTCTATGACAGGAAGTTGTCTGCAAAACGATCCCCGGCATTAGATGAAGGCCCGATATAGATGGTTACGTTATTTCGTAAAGTGTATAGAAGACAGCAATCCACTTTCCCAACAAATAATAGCGAAGTGGGAAGGGATGAAATTTAACATAATGCTGACTTTGTGAGTTTCCTACATGAACTGTTTTTGTAGTTGATAAGAGGCATCCTTAAGAAATTCTGTTTTTATTTCTTGGGAAAGTTGATTGTCTGGCTTGAGAAAAGTAGAAAATGAAAATAACACTGAAATCTCATTTTAAAAGATATATTTATCAAAATTACGCAAAAATATCTTAACTTCTAAAGAGTTAATTTATTCAATAAAATCGCCATTGGTTTCAATCACAGCTCAAGACGACTCCGGAATCTCCTGCATCTCTTCTGTACGGTCTCTTTGTTTAAGTTAGTGAATGCTGCAATAATCACTGCATTCAGTTCATCTTTGATGCTACAAGGAGTTTTGTTGGTCTCTCACTGAACTATGCCACACACATAATAATCAAGGGAGGTTGCAGTTAGGTGACCAGATTTAAGGGTTAATGTGGTCGCAGAAATTGTCTGACTGACATGACTGGTTTCTCCTGTTTGTGAGCCAGGGTGCAGTCCTGTTGCCAGACATAGGATTTCCAGCAGTCACCCTCTTGACCCAGGGCAGCACTACCTCCTCAAGGTACTTGATGAAGGATTCCGTGTTGAGTCTGAGTCACTGTTGGAAGATGAATGGAGGCATAACATTGTCATCTCTAGTGATCACTCCAAACACCTTCGTAATCAACATTAGACTCATTCAACTCTTTCCGTATCCTCTGCACTATCAGACAAACACTCTGAAATGTTTTTTATTGGAGCTTTCAGCGCTAATGACAAGCAGTACAGTATGCCGTTTCCAAATTTCTGGTAGAATGAATTGCGTCATGGTTTCTTTTTCTCGCAGAAAGTGCCCAACTGTCTCAACTATGTTGTGCAATCGGCAAAATCTAAAACAAACAACGAGCATGCGCGAAATTAAAAATATCAAATGGCGATAATTTACGCATCACACCCTGCATATATATATATATATATATATATATATATATATATATATATATATATATATATATATATATATACTTCGAGAGTCTGAAAAAAGATTTTCGTTTATAAGGCACTATTTAATTTCGCTTGATCGCCGACATATTCCATGGCCGAAACGGTATAACGCGCGTCGGATTGAACGTCAATTTTTCCTGAAAAAAAAAACAAAAAAAAACGGAATCCTGATTGATTGTGCATATGTTTCTATAATAAGATTTGTAGAACATTCTAGCCGGTATAAATAAAGGTACTGTTTTATAAATAAACGGAGCTTCCTCTCAAATATTTATATGCAATAAAAACAACGTTTACGTTTATATGCATAACTTTAAAAATCAGGACCATGCTTTCCCCCTGAAAGTCTCTTCGGGCAATATTTTTATAATCCTCTTAACGCTTTATTTAAAAAGAAAAAACCCACAAAGAACACTACATGATTATTTTTCAAAAATATATTTACGGGCGTATGACGAAACCAAAAATTTGAAATTTTAGTCCTTGCCGTCATATAAAAAAAATTATTAAGTAAATATGAGGCCTGGTAAAAAATTCTATTTAAAATCCCACTTATTCTTAAGATACGCTCGCCTCCCTATCCTCCCTTACATTAAAGTTACATATTTGCTTTTCTTCTTTACTGTATACATTTACAATAGACTTGCATTCACGTCTCTTTCTTCTCTTTTCAGCACCCTTCTTTTTCTTCTTCTTTCTTCTGCATACCCCCTTCCTTTCTGTTACACTCAATGTCATGTTTTTGATCGTCATGCACCTGTAAATTTATTTTTGAAAAATAATTATATAGCGTTCTTTGTGTTTTTTTTTAAAATAAAGTGTTAAGGCGGCCATTTGTAAAAATATCGCCCGAATAGTCCATCAATTCGAAACCAAAATCGCGTATTTAATTGACCTGATTTTTAAAGTTAAACGCTTTACATGTTATTTTTATTTATATTTTTTTCACACGTGTATTGAGCAATTTTTAATACTACTGTTTACTGGTCTGATTCACCTCTGACTATTAACCTTTTATGTTGATAGATAGATAGATAGATAGATAGATAGATAGATAGATAGATAGATAGAAGTACACATAGAAACAAACAGGAATACATACACGCAAACTTCGGCGTATCCTATGTATACATGTGACTTTGTGTATGCGATAAATATTATCGCATTGTAGGAGTGTTAACAAAAAATGATAAAAAATTTAACAATGATCAAAAGATACTCAATGAAATTGGCTTGGTTACATAGACAAACACATATTTAAAAATATAATTTAAAAGATTAAAATTCCAGCGTCACCTCTCCTTTGCGCTCACATTAGCGTAATTTATTCAGATGAAGATCTAAAGGATAAAATGCGAGACACACAAAAATAATTCCACTTAATTAATCATCTTCCTAATATATATATATATATATATATATATATATATATATATATATATATATACATTGAAGTGTGTCTGTTTATGTCCGATCCGCCTGACCAAACGGAAATATCATATGGACGCAGAATTTTGTATGGATAACCGAAATAGCATAGGTTATGTAAGGTTGACACTGGTGGTCATTTGAGGTCACCAAACATTATCAAAAAGTGCAACGTGACATTTATAGCGAAAGAAAGCAGTTTCTAGCAAAATGGAGTCTGATAGTCAGTTTGCAATGAAGTACTTTGGACCTCGAAAAGTGTCTAGTGGATAAGACCCAATTCAAACTCTGAACTTTCAAGAATTCATTGGAAGAAGAATTAGTGTGTGATCTTAATGACACATTTCAGAGTCACACAATAACATTTTTGGCGTTAAAATGGTTCGCACGGAGTAAAAATGTCATATGATAAGAGATTTTGACCGTCAATAAACTTGCAGAACGCAATGGTGGATTAAAATAGTCAATCGAAAGAACTAAAAAGAAAAGTTTTTAAAACGTTTTACGAACCTACAAAAATAAGATATAATCTTAAAATATCTAGAATTTAAATGATATATTTTGTTGTTTAAATTTAAAAATCGGCCGAAAACTTAAGAAACTACAAGATACCTTGTGAGTAAGGTATATTTGTTGCAAAAAATAATGGATAGAAGAAATACATTCAAAGGTATTGCTACAGATTCCTATAGTGACACTGCTATAAGAACAGATATGGAACATTGATTTTATTTCGTTATAATGTGTTCCTGCTCTCAAGTTTCAGTTAAACGGTTTAGATACGCTTCATACTTCTCAGGAACCCCGACTCTCCAAAGATGCGCAATTGAACTTGCTAATCTGCCAAACATTTTTGTCCAAATTCATTACGGACAAAATCCAAAATATAACGTTCCACCCTCACCAGCACCAGGGAGAAAATACTGAAATGCCATCTGTCATGATAAACGGATCTTCTTTAAATTAAACTCTTAATCTCTTTAACGTCTATTTGGATTCAAGATCTCCACAGACCTCAAGTGGAACTCATATATCTGATCTATTGCTAAGGGTTCTGGAAAAATGGTCGGTTCATTGTACCGCCACGGTAAGTATTCGATTACCCCTACCCTGCTATATTCTATCTTTAAAAGTAGATCAAACCAGAAATGGAGCATTGATGCCATATCAGGGCTGGATCTGCCGCGCCCCCACTTACCTGTTTTTATAATAGCATTTCCACTTTCCAATCCCTTTTTTATAATAGCCTTTCCACTTTCCATCCCTTTTTTATAATAGAATATCCACTTTACAATCCATTTTTTCCACATACGAAACGTTTTATGGTTATCATTCCTCTATCCGTATTTCCATGGCACGTATTCTGACTAGGTATATTCTTTGGTTCTACCAGCTCTGACCTTTGCAAGTGGGACCGGCCATAGCACTTACACAAGAATGAATCAGTCTCATTACCTACGTATTCCATTAGTAAGAATTAAGTTCCACTCGAACAGCTTCTTACCACGAAATGGTGCTTTTGGAATCGTCTCCAGAGAGGGTTCATTCCCAACCATTAAAATCTTAACTGTTTCAAGTCTTAGGTTAGCCATTATCTTTCCAACATAACCTAATGAACTTCAGTTCTTGCCTTTTATTACGCTCATATATCACACAGTAACCCTCAACATTTAGTGGCTCTTGGGTTTTGTATTCGATAAAAAATTAGTATAAAAATGTCTTCAATGTGACGAAATAAATAAAAAAAAGATGTGTTAATTCCTCAGATCGTCATAATTCTAAAAGACTATTTGAATTCAAGCGTCTTCAATTCCCAGTTTTTCAATGACCAGCAACAAGACAATCTCTTAAGATTGGAGAGTTCTAACTGGCATTGCTATGTTTTTTTCATTGTCAGATTTCTAAGAATTGCTTTAGGGTTGGGTTTCCAAACAACCTGTTCATATTGGCACACTGCGAGAGAAGCTCTTATGTTATGCACCCAGAAGATCGGCTCACCTAAGTGTTATGGTCCAAGTTCCTTGTACCACGGTGATGGTCCAAGGTTAGAACCAATGAAAGAATAACACGAACACAGGTATGGAATAAAACATATATTACAACAGAAATATAATGCAAAGAAGTAGAAGTATTAGTAGTGACTATCAGATTTGGTTATAGTGAACTATGTTGTCTCGACAAGTATCACTATTCCAATGTCCTTACAATATGCTCTCAACTATCTCACCTCGTCTTACAATATCCTCATACCTCTTGAGAGGCGCAGTATTTATAATGTCAGGAATAGTTCATTATTATTATGGGTAAGTTCCCATAACACTAAGGAAACGACAATTTATATATATATATATATATATATATATATATATATATATATATCTATATATATATATATATATATATATTAATGCATGTTTCATTAAATAATATAGACAAGTTTTGTCTATTTATTTTAAGCAAATTCTTTTCAAATCGTCTGATAAGCTTAATAACATTATGATTGAAAGACGAAAGAAAATCACCATATTGATACATGTTTTTTTATCCTATCTAAGCTTATATATAGTACAGGTAATCGATCCGTTGGTATATAATCCTGGTGGATCCTAGTAATATTACTTATTAAAACTGATCCACAGAGAGCTCCATGTATTTATTATGACAGAGCAGATGTATTTTTTACAGCAAAAAACAAAACAAAAATGACCTCAACATACAGTACCTAGTATTCCAAAACGGTCACCCATGTTAGTACTGACAATTCTCCACGTTCCTTAACTTCGGTGATCCTATCTATTTATTGATATCTGTGTTTTTTTTGTATTAATTTCTTCAACCGTGAAAATAATAAAAAGTGCTCTTGATTTAGATGTCATAGTATAGAAAGATTGTGCCACCACCAGGGATCGAACCTAGATGCTTTTTTATTAGTGAAAATAAACTCACTCTCTCACTCACTCACTCTCTCTCTCTCTCTCTCTCTCTCTCTCTATATATATATATATATATATATATATATCTCGATTGATTGCTTTGATGTTGGGTCTCAAGTCTGTTTTTATTTAATTATTACATGGGGTTGACGTGTTAGCTGGACGCAGACGGCATGATGGGAATTTAATAAAAGGTTTTTGACAAGCTGAAGATTTTGAAATTCCGAACTGATGTTACATGATTTCAATCAATTCAACTTTCAATTGGAAATATTTTTTACTTCTTTTTTTTTTACTCTCATCTGCATTTCCCTTTCTTTCTTTCTTTCTTTCTTTCTTTCTTTCTTTCTTTTTCTTTCTCGGTTTGTTCATATTTATCTCTCTATCTATGAATATTCATTTTGTTTGTATCTTACTTTATTTCTCGGCCTGTTCGTATCTATGAATATTTCTTTTATTTCTTTCTATAATTTCTTTCTTTCTTTCATTCTTTCTCCATTAACACAAAATAATATTTTTCAATGAATATTTTCTTTCTTTCTTTCTTTCTTTCTTTCTTTCTTTCTTTCTTTCTTTCTTTCTTTCTTTCTTTCTTTCTCAATCTGTTCATATCTATCTATCTATCTATCTATCTATCTATCTATCTATCTATCTATCTATCTATCTATCTATCCTTTCTTTCTTTTTCCATTCACACAAAAAATAATATGTTTCAATTAGATATTTTTGTTAAGGAAAGAATTTGACAAGGAGTAGAAAAGCTGTGAAAATATTTGTTTTCACAATAAACAGGATAATTGGATATCATTCTAAAAGTATTTTAACTATAAAGGGAGGAAAGGAGAAAACAAAAATGAAAACAAATGCACACAATTATTCATACGGAGGTACATGTCATCTTGTCCTATTTCCAATGTTTTTCATCTCCTTTGATTCCGACTGAACTTGATCAAAATATGTGAATCTTCATCAGCGCATCAAAGAACCAGTTCTGTAGTCTTATAATCCGATTATCATGTGGGGAAAAGTTATATTTAAATGGGGTATTCTTGCCTCGAAAATCATCATTCGTGACCCTAGATTTTATGAGAGTTTGAAAATTGATCTTCAGTCGTGAAATGGCCGGACTGGGTGTTTCTCTGATGGATTGGCAAATAGATATAATTATTTTGGTGTTGAAATAAGTCGATGTAAACGTAAGTTATATTCTAATAGTTTATTTGCCTTCACTTCTAGCCTGTGGATATCCACGCCCGGCTTCTTGCTTTCCTGTGAACTACGATCTTCAAAAATGTAAATACAATATCAGTCGCCATCTTCTGCCCCCCGCTTTTTTTAAAATCATGTTCTGTTATGCTTTCTCGACATTAGATATTTCTTCATTAACTTTCATTCTCAGTAACCCCTTGCACCATAGTGACTTTATTGCTTTGCTTAGGGGTTAAATGATTTACACACACACACACACACACACACACACACACACACACACACACACACACATATATATATATATATATATATATATATATATATATATATATATATATATATGTGTATTAGAATAAAGAGAATGAACAGTA